>JABXWE010064133.1:0-10488 GCA_014611495.1 Limonius californicus
ATAACAACATTTTATAAAAAATGCTCAATATGCATATCATCATCATCATCATCAACAGCCTTTCCGTCCCACTGCTGGGAATCGGCCTCTTCTCTGCCACGTGTTTCTCCTCAGCGCTAAGGTAGAAACACGGGGGACCTACAGTTTAACGTCGAATCCGAACGACAGAAATTCCAGAGAAAGTTTTTAGCATTAAGATCCCACGGTTGCAAGCCGAATTGGGTAATTGTGTGTGGTGGGTTGCAGACAGATTTTTCTAAATCTGCATAGTTCTGCTTTGGTTTCGAACCCAAGCCAGAATCGACGTTTTATTCAGAAAGCGAGCGCTCTACCAACTGAGCTACCACCACACTTGCATATGCATATGTATAAATATAATTATAAATAACAAAGATACGAAATAAAACATATGTTAAACAATACAGCAGGATAGGGACGACTAAATTTAAATCAAAGAAGAGATGTGTTGATCGGGTGATGGGTAATAAGAACTTTTACTCAGTACACTAACGAATTCATTAATATAGCTACACAGAAGAGACAAATTTACATTAATTCAAAACGAATATGGAAATATCTTGCAATACCATATTGTTCTTGTAATTGTTTCGTGCCTGTGGATAATTATAAGATACATAACATAGCTGCATCTGTTCCAAAATTTCCATCATCATTATTGAAAATATTAAATAATGCTGTGATGTAGCAACATAAAACTGAATATTTTACTGTTCCTAAATCCCAACAGGTTACACACTGTACCTATTAGATAGAGTCAAATAAAATCTTTTATAGAACTATTTAGAAACTTCCGACTTTGTAATTCTGTTACGCGAAAATATCCATTCCTTTAGTTGTTCTTTGAAATTTATTCAACCCACTCTGATTGATCGATGTTGCTAGAGGGAACCCAAACAACCAATTTCAATAGTTATCTATTTGGTTGCTATTATGTTTCTCCTAGAAATGTTCTGATTTCTTAAGCTAGTCTTGAAAACATTACCTTAGCTACTAAGTTAGGCAGTAAGACTGATGATTTATGTCAATAATATCCTATGGCTGAAAGCCTTCTTCTTTATCAGCAATAGAAGCAATTTCCTTAAGAACATCCGTTAAGTCCCTTGGCTGGTCGTACATATTTCCTGTTTGAGTTTCTAACTAATTTCTCCATTTCTTACATTTTACGAAAAGGAAACTAAAAAGGTATTTAAAAATATCCACAGGTTCATCTGCTCTTACTTCGGAAAGCTTTCCTCGAGTAAACTACTCTCTTAAATTAAATCCGGCGAACTCCTTTACCACCAACAGCAGCAATTTCCGTAACGATATCTTCTGGGTTAGTTTGCTCCAACTTTAGTTCTTGAAGTGCTTCTTATTCATTTCAAACAAATCTCCCTCTTTGATAAATTATACGAAAAAGAATCAAGAAGTTATTCCGAGGTCACCTATATTTACAGCAGCAGCAATTCATTTTTTAACGATACTCCTTGGTTTCTTTAGTTTATCTTAGAAATATTGCTTGACATATGTTAAACTCTTCAATTGGTGAATTTTGTAGAAACAGACCAAGGAGCTTCCGATGGAAGAACGGAAAACAATCTTTAAAGACATACATTGTGTTCTTCGGTTTTCTTTGAGAATTATCCGAAACCAAACTTCCACTAAAACATTCTGAAAAGAGAAATCCAAAAAGAATATGTAGTGGATTTAGATACTAAGGAAATTAGCAAATTTATTAAAAACTTCATTAAGTTTCTTGCGATAATTGTCCAACAATAAATTCATAAGAATATCCGGTGGGATTTTTCAATTCTTCCATAAACATCCATTAGGTTGCTTCGCGTTTAATGAATTGCTATTTCAGTTGTAAACCTAAGAAAAATATGTAGTTAGTTGGTTGGTTGGGTTCAGTACAGTACAGATTCTGCTAAAAAATATCTGAGAAAGACATCCAAAGGGCATCTTTCCTAACATTGGGATCAACCTCCTTAATGCTGTCCGTGGAGTTCCTGCAATTTCCCATTGAAAACTTCTTCTAATCGACATTAGATATCCCAAAATTATTAACATTTGATGGAAACAAAACTCAGTCAGGCCCCAAATATAATTTAATTAAGAACAAAATCACTTTGTTTTTTGAAAACTTAAAGCACATCTCTCCTGTAGATGGATTCGTGAGCAAGGCACCCAAAGAGCACACGCGTAGACGTTTTCATTGTTAGTAAAGAAATTTTCATTGTCGATATCTATTGGTGCTTTTGCATCTTCCAAACCTAAAGACATCTCCCAATTTGATGGATTTTGAAGGAAGAACCAAGAAAATGTGCTTATTGATCTCTAATAATGTACCTTTACTGTTAAAAGGTACGATTTTTTGGGTTCGTTTGATTTTGCCTCAAAAACATTTTACACCTAAGTTTCTTTTTGAATTTGATGAATTTTTCAGAAACAAGACAAAGAAAGATGTCCGTCGATTTCCAGAAGCAATTATAGTTAAGGATATCCATATCGTCATCTTACCTTTACCAGTAACGAGCATTCCCGCTTTCCATTGGATGCTTTCGATTCTATCTAAAGGACCTGTTCAAGTCGAAATTAATCTTTCAATTTAGTGCAGTTTGCGAAAAAATCCTCCAGCTTTGTGCATTCCGCTGGAAAGAGGATATACGTTGGGTTTTTAGTTTAAAAATAGTTTGGTTCATTTACCATAAAAGAACCCAAGGAAGATATTCCTCGAATTCCAAAAGCAATCGCTTTAGGGAAATGTGGAACTTCCATTTATTTCTAGACAGAAAGAGACAAGCAGGAAGCCTGTAGACTTTTTTATTATCACCAGAAGTACTTTCGTTGACGATATCCATTGAGTACTTTCTCTTCAAAATTATTTTAATTTTGAAGTTAAGCTAATATCTAAATTGATCATCTTTACAGAAAGGGTCTAAGGGGAATAATCTACAAGCTTTGGAAACAATTTAAGGAAAACTTTGATATTCTCCTTCTTAGAAACCTTTTCCTAATATAACGTTTTTTTTTTTCAATTCATTTGGTTGATAGAAAGGAACCCTGTCATGATACCTGTCAGTTTCCTTACTGTTAACAAAAGCATGTTAAAGCATTTCTGTGGAGCTTCTTTGCTTGTGTCGAAAAAAAAAGTTTCAGGTCTAAATTGATCTCCCAATGCGGAGGGACATCCTTTGCTTACCCTAAAGTAGATTCTTTATTTGGTATATTTAACAAAAATATATAAACCAAAAAGTATTGGTCTCTTCTTGATGATTAAAAGGAGTATTCCCTTTAATGCTATTTCTTTCAGAGTTTTATCAGACCTGTGGCAGTCCCTTACTATAGTGGATTGTGGTAAAGACATTGTTAGACTTCAATTTATTTAAGGATATTCTTTACTTGCTCGTATAAAATCTTGTACTAAGACAAAATAACTTTCTCCATTTAATGTATTCATCAGACAAGATTCCATGTAAAAACCCCGCAAGCTTTGCTATTACTATTTGTAACATTTTTAAGGAGATACGAACAACAATTGAAATCGCCACAGGAGCGTTTCTAAAAATGAAAATATTCTTAAGTAACTAGCCTCAACTTGAAACTGAGAATGAGAATGGTTAGATGCTACATTTTATTGATAGTGATGTGTGCAATATTGAAAATGGGAAACATTCAAAGATTAGAAGCATAAGAGTTGTGGATTTACCGAATAATGCTGAGAATATCATGGATAGAGAGAGTGGCAAACGTAGAGGATATTAAACGAATAAATATGGAATTGGAATAGATGAAAACCATACAAAGAAGAAAACTACAGGATTTCGGACACATTATGAGATGCCCAAAATGCAATATCCTACTACTTATAGGCCAAATGAAGAAATCAAGAAAAAGGGAGCTCCGGACGAAGAAGAACCTCTTGGCCATGCAATCTCAGAGAGTGATATGGTTGCAGCACCACGTAATTACCTAGCACAGGCGCGAATAAAATACGAATAGACCCTGATGATTACCAATCACCAATAAGTAGACGGCAACCTCAAAGAGAAAAACGTTTTTAGGGGTATCCATTGATAAAAAGGATATGTAGATCAGAACCTAAGAATGATACCTTATAGAATCTAAAAACAACTTTAGTTCCTATGCTGAAGTAAGACTTGCCCATTGATGGACTCAACAGAAAGAAGTTCAAGTAGAATATCTGTAGGATTTTCTTTTACATTCAAAGAATCCACTAGATTGTGTTGGTCCAAGACTAATTCTAAGCCCTAAATGAATGGCTCTAAACAGAAATAATTTTTTGGGGCACATTTAGATTGCTGTCAATGCATTTTCTCAAACAAGTTTCGTCTGGGAATGCTAAAAAGAACTCAATGACCTGCCAGGGCAGAACATTGTGAGACTGATTTAGGTTCCTGGTGACTGCATAGCGTAGACAACGAAAAAGCGGCTGAACTCGCAAAGCAGGGATCAACAGGGCTATACTACGACCCTGAGTACCAAAAATGCAATTCGTAGCTATGTTAGCGAATGGATTTGCAACCAACATAAAACTTACTGGACCGACACACAAGATCAACATATAGCAAGGCATTAATTAATGGACCTTGCAAAAACAGTACCACATAACTGCTTATTTTAAGCAGGACACAGCTTAGAATTCTCCTTGCAGCACATGCGACCTAGATGATGATGCGCACTACATATTCGGGCAACCCTTCATGGAACTGGAAGATTTCAATTTACATCCCGTGAGCGACATGTACGCTATGGTATATGGAAGCAAGATCACGCACTGGGTGTAAATAACTACCAGAGTGAACGCAATAAGACTTCTAAGCTGAACAGCCCCCGGAACGAAAAGTAGACGGACTCAGGAAAAAAGCACCATTTACCATAGGAATACCCACTAGATTTCTTTGGTCCATGACCATTTCTAAGCTCTAAATGATTATCTATAAACAGAAATAGTTCTTTGGGACACATTTAGATTGGTGTCCATGCATTTTTTCAAAATATTTTGGTCTGGGAATACTACGAAGAACTCAATAGCCTGGTAGGGCAGAACACTGTATGATTGCTCTAGGTACCTGCTGACTGCGTATCGAAGGCAACGAAAAAGCGGGTAAACTCGCAAAACCGGGATCAACAGAGCCATACTTCCACCCTGAACTTGCATTGGGAATACCAAAAATGCAACTAGTAGCTTTATCTGCGAATGGATTTGCAATCAACATAAAATTTACTGGACCGACATACAAGATCAACCTATAGCAAGGCATTAATTAATGGACCTCGCAAAAACAGCACCACAGAACTACTTATGTTAAGCAGGACACAGCTTAGAATTTTCATTCCAAAAAATGCGACTGCCAAAGACCACCTCAGGATGATTAGAAAATGCGATGGAAACCCCACTTACAGACTCTGCAGTGAAGAACCAGAAACCGGAATGCATATTCTTTGCAACTGTGATGCGCTGGCTGGTAAAAAACAATACATATTCGGGCAACCATTTATGGATCCGGAAGACTTCAATCCATATCCCGTGAGCGACATGTGCGCTATGGTATATGGTATCAAGATCACGCACTGGGTGTGAATAACTACCCGAGTGGACACAATAAGGCTTATAAAGCTGAAGAGTCTCCGGAACGAAGAGTAGACGAACCCAGGAAAAAAACTCACCATTTACTTTAAGAATAACCACTAGATTGCGTTGTGCCATGATTATTTATAAGCTCTAAGTGATTATCTGTAAACAGAAATAATATTTTGGGACACATTTATGTTGGTGTCCATACATTTCCTTAAAACAGTTGTAAATCTAAGCCTGTAGCTCAACAAAGATTCTGCAAGAGGATACCCTATAGCTGAGCTCTTTTCCATTTGTTTTAGTGATATTCTTCTAATAAGATTCTAATTCCATTCTTTTTTGCCTTGGGTATTTTGCTAAACTAAGGAAGTCGTTCAAACTAATTCATTTATCAAGAGTTAAGGCTATATCAAGCGATGGCGTCCAACAAAATTTTGAGGAATCTCCAACGATGTTACCTTAGTAACACCTAGTAAAATACCTTCTGGTGATCTTTGAATTATTTCAATGCCCTGTGGTCTTAAAATTACTTCTTTTTTATTACCTTTTAGTGGCGCTCCACGAAGTAGGTCATTTTCGTGGCTCGAGTTTAATAAGAGCACAAGAAAAAATAATGAGAGGATCGAGAAGAAGTCATAATTTACTCTGCAAACCTTAAAAAACTGAAATATGTCTCACTACAAAATAAAATAAACCCACATAAAATACTCCTCTAAGTGAGTCTCTCAAATACAGGGCGATAAATCTCGCTTTAAGGGGGCAAGCACACCTATTCAAGGGAACTAAAGACACAACGTGTTCTACACCACCGATTTTTGGTTTAATATAAATTGTTCGGAACTACTAAAGCGTTTTTCTTGCAGTGTGAGCGCGCCACTAAGACCATAATTTCTCAATCTTGTTGAATTTATCACGTTATACGCTTGTCTTGGGGTGGATTCCGGTGCTCCGGATCTCCTCCGGATCAGTCGCCCCCGCCGTTGCTCATTACCTTCCTTATCCGCGCGTACGTTACGATGCAAGAGGAATATTGCGTTTAGATGAAGCAACCGAGAGAATTCGAGATGGTTATGGGTGATCGTAAATCTGCGCAATTTTAGGGATGAATTTTGGATCTAAAAAGTTACGACTTGCCAAACAGATAAGATGTATATACACGCCGTGTAGAAATTGACGTTTTGTTCTGCGGCTGAGGCTCCTCTCGACAACTAAAATGTGAGGTTACGATCCACTAAATTTCCTGCAGACGGCAGGAAACTCATTTTTTCCTGCGCTTCGCGTTATTTCTCACTCCTGGAATATTGCACCAAGCACAAATAACACTAAAGGCATGATTACATTAAAATGTAAATTACTGAAAAGTCGGAAAATTCTCCCTAATAACGAGAAATGTTATATTTTTGTGAATTTTGTATCAGCTCGAAGCCGTTTGATTAAATTGACAGATCGATTAGATCTCCTCCCTTTCTTCGGCGTTTTGTATCACCCGAATGTGATTACTTCTCTTTCACCTCTTTTACATCAAAGAGACTTTGTTGTTTCTTCTAGCTGCCTTAAATAAAAGTTCGTAAACTCAAAGTGAAACGTCACAATAGCTTGAAAACTTTCAGGTATAAAAAATTTAGACGACCAAAAGCTTCAGATTAATTTGAGAAAATTTTCAAGGAAACCGTTTCTTTCGGGATGTTTTTATAGAAGTTTTACCTACTAGCCTACTTCATAATCAGTTCTTGCTTTGAAAACTTTTGTTGTTTAATATTTTACATGGACTTCCTCTGCCAGACAATACAGTTATAGATTAGATCCTTCAAACTTTTTCTAATAACCTACTTTATTAGAACTACGAGGAGTCTTCAAATATAAATAGGAATCTATATATAAAAAAGTTATTACAGTATTACTTTACAAATTGTATTACTTGTCGATGTAGTCCCTCGATCGGAATACTTTATAATGCCTTGAACAGCTTCGATAACATCGTTATTTGACTGACACCTTATCTATATGATCGCTTATGGTTTCAATTGTTCTTGCAGCGGTATAAGGACGAGCATTGTCCGAGAAAGCAAACAGAACTTTCCTTCTCTTCTATTTGTAAGTAATAATAAGTAACGAATAATAGTCTGCAAGAATTGTACAACGTTCTGTAGAGGAATTAACAAAGAGCATTTCTTTCTAACCCAAAAAGTTTTGTCATCACTTTATAATGTACCCAGATTTTCGCAGTTGCAACAATCTAGTCCAAAAATTCACCACTCAAACACCCAAATTTTAGCAAAACATGGATCGCCGTATTGCGCTTGCAACCTTGTAAGAATTTCAGTCGAATTTACACCTTTATTCGTAAGAAATTCGATTAAGATTTACCTTATATAATTCTTTTTGAAATTGTTTAAAACGTTCCAAGCAACAAACTCACTATATGATTTTGCTTAATAACTTATTCTTAATATTTTCCAAGAATTTGTTTTCTAGTAGTTTGTAAATTAAAATCGACGAACTTTCCAAGGGCATTTATTAAAAGAGTTTTTTGCAGACTAGATGTGAAAAAAACAGAAAGAAAAAATTAAGATCACGTCAGCGCTTCTAATAACGTTCGTTCATTTGTATGCCCTTCAAAGCCCTACATCGACCCGCAAACGTTCCACTTCGTCGACAAGACTTACGATTTTGAATTAATAGCTCGTTCTGCACGTCAGATGGATATGTAGATAGAGAAAAATTAAAGTAATGAACTGGAAAATTGGAACACCTAACGATTCTAGCGATAACTTTAAATAAGCACTAACAATTTTAATTTGTCTATTATTAATTATAGAGCAGAGCACTATTACAGTGAGGTTAACATGAATAATCTGGAGATCTGTTCCGATCACGTCGTTTTTATTTCAAGGGGTTTTAGCAAGACAAATCGTTAGAAGGACACAGCTGACCAAAGTGTCGTTTTTTACACTTTGATCCCTTTAAGCTCCAATTTTCAAGAGAATGGTGCCAAATCGACATACTCGAGAATGCAGATTGATTCCGTTCCCAACACAATCATCATTCGATCTGACGGTAATTGTACAATTTGAAACACTTGGCATGATAAAGAGATCAGAATGAACTCCGATTTTTAAGCGATCTTTCTAATACGCTTCTCATAGGGTCTCATGAAATTTTAATGTTCTGAAAGATAAACAAGCGTCATAATCATAATTGAAAAGTAATTTGTTTGAAAATCTGAACTGCTCACCAAGTTTTAAAACAAATACAACCGAATTACGTTTAGAACACGATCGGCAATAGATTTTTGTAATAATACGACCTAGGTTTACCATATAATGGTAAAATATACAATTGTAGAAGAGATTGATAATAGTCGATTCTGAAGGAACATATTTCCTAAAAAATCGAAGAAGTTGCGACCATGATCATCATCAGATCTAACTGTACCATGAACGGACGAAAATGAAAGACGATATGGAGAAGAAAAACCAAGCCAGACTTGTCTGACACGCATACACCAAAATATACAGAGGGGGTCTGGAAAAAAAAAACTTAAAACATTTACGAATCCCGATTCCCAAATAACCCTTTCCCAGAAAAGTCAAGTCCTGGTGGTTAACGTCATCAACAGATCTAAATGTATGACGGACAAACAAAATTGGAAAGAAACGTAGAGCAGAAAGATCAAGGCAGACTAGTCTGATACGCCTTCACCGAAAGATACCAAAGGAAGAGGAAGAAAAATAAAAAACTAAAGACATTTGTAGGCTTCGATTCCAAAACAACCTCTGTCCAGAAAATTAGGATAGATGGCACCACGACCATCAACAGATCTAACTGTACCATGAACAGGCGAAAATAAAAGGAAATGTGGAGAAGAAAAACCGAGACAGACTAGCCTGGTACGTCTATACCGAAGGGGACCAAAGGAAGAGGAAGAATAATAAAAATCTAAAGACATTTATAGGCTTCGATTCCAAAACAACCTCTGTCCAGAAAATTAGGATAGATGGCACCACGATCATCAACAGGTCTAACTGTACCATGAACAGGCGAAAATAGAAAGAAATGTGGAGAAGAAAAACCGAGACAGACTAGCCTGATACGCCTACACCGAAGGGGACCAAAGGAAGAGGAAGAATAATAAAAAACTAAAGACATTTGTAGGCTTCGATTCCAAAACAACCTCTGTCCAGAAAATTAGGATAGATGGCACCACGACCATCAACAGATCTAACTGTACCATGAACAGGCGAAAATAAAAAGAAATGTGGAGAAGAAAAACCGAGACAGACTAGCCTGGTACGTCTATACCGAAGGGGACCAAAGGAAGAGGAAGAATAATAAAAAACTAAAGACATTTATAGGCTTCGATTCCAAAACAACCTCTGTCCAGAAAATTAGGATAGATGGCACCACGATCATCAACAGGTCTAACTGTACCATGAACAGGCGAAAATAGAAAGAAATGTGGAGAAGAAAAACCGAGACAGACTAGCCTGATACGCCTACACCGAAGGGGACCAAAGGAAGAGGAAGAATAATAAAAATGTTAAGACATTTATAGGCTTCGATTCCAAAACAACCTCTGTCCAGAAAATTAGGATAGATGGCACCACGACCATCAACAGATCTAACTGTACCATGAACAGGCGAAAATAAAAAGAAATGTGGAGAAGAAAAACCGAGACAGACTAGCCTGGTACGTCTATACCGAAGGGGACCAAAGGAAGAGGAAGAATAATAAAAATCTAAAGACATTTATAGGCTTCGATTCCAAAACAACCTCTGTCCAGAAAATTAGGATAGATGGCACCACGATCATCAACAGGTCTAACTGTACCATGAACAGGCGAAAATAGAAAGAAATGTGGAGAAGAAAAACCGAGACAGACTAGCCT
>JABXWE010064135.1:0-12088 GCA_014611495.1 Limonius californicus
ACCACACGTAAAATTGTATACATATTAGTATATAAAGGCTATATTTCAAGGTAATAGAATGTTATTCTATTAAATCCGGCTTACAGAGAATTGTTTACAACGCCCTGTAGTTGTTTATTAGTTGATGGCAGCATCCGTATTTCGAAAATTTACCAGAATCACACGGGATTTTCTGTAACTTTAGAGAAAATAGCAGAAAAAGTGCGAGAGGAAGACCTAGACGATGATAGGTTGCTAGCGCTCAAGTCAGTTAGTTCTGTTATAGTACAGAAGGAACAGCTTAATAGGTCATATTTGAAGAGCAAGAACAAAATATAAGGAAATTTGCAAAACGAAGATGTATGGATAACAGGTTGCTTACGCTTAAGTCAGTCAGTTCTATTAGAGTACGGAAGAGAAGTCATATTTTAAGAAGAGAGTAGCTGTCAATCGTGTTAATCTAAAGGCAGGAAGAGATAGTTTAATAGGTCATATTTTAAAAAGAGAAGAGTTTTCTAATCACAGTAATCCAAAGGAAAATAGGACATCAGAGGGAAAGACCCAAACGATAACAGATTACTAACGCTCAAGTCAGTCAGTTTTGTAATAATATAGAAAAGATAGCTAAATAGGTCAGATTTTAAAAAGAGAGAGGTTTTTAACCTCTATAAGCGAAAGTAAAATGGAAGGAACAAGTGGGAATGGAAGACCTAGTCTATAACAGGCTGCTAACGCTTCAATCAGTCAGTTATATTGCAGTACGGAAATGATATCTTAAAACGTCATATTTTACTAACAGAAGAGTTGTCAACTACGATAATCGAAAAGAAGCAAGAGATAGCTTAAAAGGTCAGATTTTGAAAAGAGAAACGTTTTTAACTACGATTATCGTAAAGCAAAATAGAGTAACAGTGAGGGAAAGACCCAAAAGATAACATGTTGGAAAGGCTCACGTCAGCTAGTTCTATTATAGTACGGAAGAGATAGCTAAGAGCTCATATTTGATAAGGAGTTGTCAACCATGATAATCGAAAGGAATGAAGAGATAGCTTAACAGGCCAGGTTTAAGAAGAGAAAGACTTTCAAGGGCAATAATCAAAGCAAAATAGAAGGAAATGTCTGAATAACAGGTAGCTAATGCTGAAGTCAGTCAGTTCTGTTATATTATAGAATAGATGGCTTAATAGGACATATTTTAAGAAGAGGGAGGCTTCTAACCACGATAATCGAAATCAAAATAGAAGGAAAAGTGCGAGGGCAACACTCCAACAATCACAGGTTCCTAACATTCAAATCAGTTAGTTCTATTATAGTACAGAATGAACAGCTTAATAGGTCATATTTGAAGAGCAAGAACAAATTATAAGGAAAACTGCAAAATGAAGATGTACGGATAGCAGGTTGCTTACGCTTAAGTCAGTCAGTTCTATTAGAGTACGGAAGGGAAGTCATATTTTAAGAAGAGAGTAGCTGTCAATCGTGTTAATCTAAAGGCAGGAAGAGAAAGCTTAATAGACTATATCTTAAAAAGAGAAGAGTTTTCTAAGAACTGTAATCCAAAGGAAAATAGAAGGACATCAGAGGGAAAGACCCAAACGATAACATATTACTAACGCTCAAGTCGGTCAGTTTTGTAATAATATAGAAAAGATACCTAGCTAAATAGGTCAGATTTTAAGAAAAGAGACGTTTTTAACCACGTTAATCAAAAGTAAAATAGAAGAAAAAGTGCGAAATGAAGGCTCGAATGGTAACAGGTAGCTAACTCTCAAGTCAGTCAGTTCTGTTATAGTATAGAAAAGCTAGCTTATTCAATACGTCATATTTTAAAATGAGAGTGTTTTCTAAATACGATAAACAAAAGCAAAATAAACAAACCCGGGGAGAGGGGGGGGGGCAGAACAATAATAGATTGATAACGCTCAAATCAGTCAGTTGTACATAGTACAGAAGAGGTCCTATTTCAAAAAGAAAAGAGGCGTCAACCACGATAATCGCAAGAAGGAAGAGATAGCTTAATAGATCATACTTAAGGCAGGGGGGATCTAACCACTATAATCGAAAGCAAAATAGAAGGAAAAGTGCGAAGGAAAGGCACAGACGATAAGGGTTGCTAACGCTCAAGTAAGTCAGTTCTGTTATGGTATGGAAGAGATAGCTTAATATTTTATAAGGTCATACTTCAAGAAAGGAAATGCTTCCTTTAACCTCTATCAGAGAAAGTAAAATAGAAGAAACAAGTAGGAATGGAAGATCCAGCCTATAACAGGTTACCATCGCTTCAGTCAGTCAGTTATATTGCAGTACGGAAGAGATATCTTAAAACGTCATATTTTACGAAAAGAAGAGTTGTCAACTACGATATTCGAAAGGATGCAAGAGATAGCTTAGTAGATCAGATTTTGAAAAGAGAAAGGTTTTTACCCACGATATTCGAAAGCAAAATAGAGTAATAGTAAGGGAAAGAGGTGCTTGGAAAACCGCGTCCTAGATCTCGCTCTTTCAAATCATCATCATCATCATCAAGGGAAAGCCCCAAACGAGAACAGGTTGCTAAAGCTCAAGCCAGTTAGTTTTATTATAGCGCGTAAGAGATACCTCAGAGCTCATATTTGATAACAAAGGAGTTGTCAACCATGACAATCGAAAGGAAAAGAATAGATAACTTAACTGGTCAGGTTTAAGAAGACAAAGGCTTTTAAGCGCGATAATCAAAGCAAAATAGAAGGAAAAGTCCGAATGGAAAACTCGGACGATAACAAGTAGCTAATGCTCAAGTCAGTCAGTTCTGTTATATTATACAACAGATAGCTTAATAGGACATATTTTAAGAAGAGGGGTACTGTTAACCACGATAAGCGAAAGCAAAATAGAAGGAAAAGTGCGAGGGGAAGATCCTAACGATAACGTTCCTAACGCTCAAGTCAGTCAGTTCTGTTATAGTACAGAAGAGATTGCTTAGTAGGTCATATTTTAAGAAGAGGGGGGTTGAAAATCACTACATCTTCTTCTTCTTCTTCTTTCATTATAGGTTTACAACCTGTTTTTCTTCACCCTTCTGAAAATTTTTATGGCGAGTCTGCTGAAGACGTTAGCCAGCGTTCAGCCCATCTTTTTAGTGGTCTTCCTGGTAGTTTCATTCCTAGAGGTTTCGAGTTCTTTGCTATCCTTATTAATCTGTTGTCGTCAGCTCTCTCTACATGATCATTCCATTCTTTACGCCTCCTCTTCGCGAATTTTCTTGTATCGGCAACATTACATTGTTCCCTAATCTGTTGGTTCCTTATTCTGTCCATTCTGGTCTTTCCTACAATGGTCCTAAGTGTGTTCATCTTTGCAGTCCGCTAGCGTTGTTTTGTTCTTTTTGTATCTGCTCTAGTTTCGGATTCATAGACTAGTGTTGGCCTGACTATATCAAAAGCAAAATAGACGGAAAACGTGCGAGCGGAAGACACAGGCTCGATACATCAAACAAATCATGAATGACACAAGTTGAGCTAGCTATAGAGGAATAAAGTAAGAATGTTAAAAGCAGAAATCTACAGATGATGATGGTCCGAGTTTGATTTCCTAGTAACTTTATGAATATTGTATTCAATTCGTTTGTATATTGACTAAAATAAAATTTTCTACCTAAAAGAAAATTTCTTTTCACGCCAATCCCTCAAAAATTTGGTTTTATTTGCAGACGTGTGTGCAGATATTAATTTGAATATTTTATATTTAATAACAAATTTCCTTACGAAATTCCTCAGATAATATAGAGTATTGCAGAAACGAATGCAGTTGTACAATTCCCCAGGCTGTCTGGGATATTTTTCATGCAAACCGACAAACTGATATGTTTTAATTCTTAACGATTACTGGTTACCTTGTATAGTCACGCAAGAGTAGAGCTACACAAAACAAAATTTCTAGATAAAATGGATCGGCACTGTTTATTCGAATACACGCCGAACTATTGTTTTGACACCTACTGTCGCAACAACAAAGCTGAAACATACATTTTTCGCTAAACTACATCTGTTCATAATTAATCTCCTACTCAAAGCAATAATTATCCAGCCTTAAATGTTGTAGACACCTGTATACATGGGCAGTACTCATTACTCACTATGCATGTACACCAATCCCATTTCTGATTTTAATAACACTGCAATTCATACTCCCAATGCATCTCAACTTCACTCGTGCTACGTTTAACTACTATAATAATTTCTGAAACTACACTAAGCTTGAGTTTGCCAATAGCAGAGCGCAAACTAACGTAATCTTGCAGTGTTAATTCAAACACGCTAACTTCGTCATCCCACTTCTGATTTTAGTATCTACATTTGATATTAAATTTCTTACAATATCGTCCGGGTTTCTAACGAATTTTTATAATGGTTAAGATAAATAAGAAATGCTGTGTAAGCGTTTCATTCATGAATAATATAATGAGAAGTGTTAATTTGTGAACTAAAGCAAGCAAGATTGTCGTGTAACAGAGCTAATAAAACACACAAGGTAACAAAGGATTATTAATCCTTATCTTCAGCATCTCCTTTGACATGAAAATCCATTCTCATTAGATAGAGAATGCAAGCAGGTATTAAACAGGTCCGCATAATTTACATCGTACGAGCTCGACAAGAAGTGCAGTGTAATAATATTTATGGTAAATGCTCCGAACAGTTAGTGCTTGCTGTGCGAACGTGTTCTTCAAGAAGCCAACTAGTGCTCGCTTACTTGGATACGAGGATATCATAATACATACAATTTACTCGTCTAGGTTATTCTCGTAAAAAGCAGGAAGCCGAGCGTTTTGCATTTCACACTTCGATTGATTGTCAGGCTTATGAGAAAATCCCCATATTACAACCTGAGCTAAACGGTTTGATGATGATTTCCAACATGTTTGCTTTACGCGTTTTTGTCATGGAAATGCAGTTACCTTCACAAATCGACTGCAGATTTATGGGCCTCATTAATGCACAGCCTTGAACTTACTAATTTGGCAACTTCAAGGTGTTGCTTGTTCATTATTAGATACATATATTATATAAATTTTAAATTAATTGGAAACCACGTTCGGTGCAACATGACCATAAAAGTAATTTACAAAATTAGCGATGCAATTTTGCCTGAATTCCTCCGCACTATTATTATAATTAATTTCAGAAACAGTTCCACGGATGAACCTGACAGTGATTAAGTTACCTGCTTAAGTATGCGAAATTTGAATCTCTATTAACGGAAGACACGCCTACCAAGTATTCTAAATGAAAAGTTTAACGGATTATTTGCATTAAATCGCGAATTATTTATCAGGAAGACCGGGTTAATTTTTTAACTATTTCGGGCAAATACCCATTACTTAATACACTATGGTTAGTTATTTAACGTTTCTTTTCTAGTAATTTGAATGCTTAATATAACAACGTGCAAATATAAAAAACAAATTAAGAATATTTGTTTTACACGTAATTATTATACAAGCTTAGCATAAATATTAGTCTACACATTATCTATGATGTGTTCATTTTCTCTGTCCGCTTTATTAGCATTCAGATAAGCACGAATGTTTTTGTATATACTAGAAGGGTGTGTTTTGTAAAACTGCTTTCGTTGTGATAATTTTCGGAAGCTCTTCCATAAACTGACCCATTTTCTAAATCAGTTTGTAACGAGGTAGGATAAAACACGTTAAAATAACAAAAACATATTCTTATGCTTTGTTAGACCTGTATTTTGTGCTAACAACATGAAGTTTGTAATTATAACTGTTTTAAATATTCAAATTAAATTTTTCCATCTTTCCTCTTTGATTGAGATATATAATGTGTTTTCTACTTCACTCGTTGTCCATATTATATCAAAACCGGTACGTACAACACCAAAATAATTTTAAATAGTATTGATAAAGCACGTAAAGAATATAGTTAAATTAAACAGTATGTAACGGCAAGATCAAAACAAATAATGCACGTTAGTCAATATACTTCAGCGCTGAGGAGAAGCACGAGGAAGTGAAGACAGCCGGTGTCCAGCAATAGGACGTAAAGGCTACTAACTTATGGTAATTCTACTTTCTTCGCGCGTTGTCTATGTAATAATCAAAAATGTACATTCATTAGACAAATAATTATTATACAGTTTATCGACAGACACGTCGCAAATGTAATTAAACTGTATGTAACCGCAACTTCAAAACAAATAATAAACGTCAATGATTGTATATTACCGCCGAGGAGAAGCACGGGCCAGAGCAGAGTGTCGCTACTCAGCAATAGTACGTAAAGTCTGTTAAGTTATAGTAATTCTAATTTCTGCACGTGTTGTCTGTATTATAATCAAAAATGTACATAAAATACAGAAATTAAATTAAACTGTAAATACCGGCAAGATCAAAACAAATAATAAACATGAGTCAATGTACAGCAGAAGCAAAAATAATTATAAAGTCTATTGATAGGTACGTCATAAAGTAAATTAAATCAAACTGTGGAAACTGGCAAATTCAAAACAAATAATAAACAATAGTCATTGTACCTTAGGGCCAAGGAGAAGCACATGGCAGATAGGAGTGCTGATGTGCAGCAATATGACGTAAAGGCTGTTAACTTATGATAATTCTAATTTATTCGGCCGTAATTAATACTACAATCAAAAACGTACATAGAATACAAATATAATTATTAAGTTTATTGATAGGCACGTCATAAATTAAATTAAATCAAACTGTATGACATGGCAAGTTGAAAACAAATAATAAACATGAATTATTGTACCCTCGGGCCTAGGAGAAGCACGTGGCAAATAGGAGGGCCTACGTCCAGCAATAGGACGTAAAGGCTGTTAACTTAAGATAATTGTAATTTCTTCATGCGTTGTCTAGATTATAATCAAAAAAGTACATAAAACACAAAAAATAATTGGAAAATCTTTTGACAAGCACGTCGAAAATGTAATTAAAATCAGCTGATGTAACTGCAACTATAGCACTTAGGAGAAGCAGTGTCGATGGCCAGCAATGCAATTTAAAGGCTGTTAATTTATGATAATTCTCATCCGATCCAGAATTCAAATAACATTATTGTAAGTTTTGTAATAAAACATAAAATAATTTTAAATTTGGTAATAGTGGTAATATATTATAGGGTCGGATGGCTAAAAATGTATAATGTATAAATGACTAAAGATTAAAAACTAAAAAATATTCCTTTGTTTAAATTGTAGTCCTTGTGGAAATGAGAATTACAAAAACAAATTTTAACTAAATTAAAAATAGGTTTTCATTAACCATTTAGAAATTTTGTTTGTGCGATTTTCATATTAAATACTGAACATTTTTATTTTGAATCTTTATAAAAGGTAATGATATGAATAAAAATCCCATGCATAGATATTGGCAACATAAATTTCAATGTATTCGTCACCCGACTGTCTCGCATCTGATCGTATGGGGCAATATGGTGAGCACCGCGCCTTAACCCAACATACACAAGCACCTCATGTTGAAAGACTGTTCTTAAAAACAATTTTTTATTTTCAAGATTGTACAAACCACTTCAGGTAGTGAAATAACATACATAAATAACCATTTTCAAAATTATATATACTAAGTGTTTCAGAATTTAAAATGCAATATTAAATTTTAATCCACAGCAGACTGTATAAACGCTAAAAGATAGTAAACATGTTGCTCATGAATGTCTGCAAAATTCGTTTTATTGTTTGCTTTAGTAGCGGGAAGCCCAACTCATTTGTTAAGCTATTTACTAAAATGGAATGGAAATTTTTAAACCCATTTTTATTCTATACACTACACACTGTTTAATTTACGTAACTCATAACACGTATTATACGTAAAAAATTAAGTATTCAAAAATATGTTAGTTGTTAAAAAGCTTTTTAGTTATTTATTCAAAGTAATTTAAAACATGTTACACAAAAAAACATTATTAAAGCATAATGTTTTATATGTTTAAGACAAACGCCCACTGTTAAAAATTTATAAGTGAAACATTTATTTTATACGTACCAACTTGTTTAGTGGCTCAAAATTAGGAAATAATAATAAATTACAATTAAAGATCATTAATTTTTTAAACTTCTGGATTATTACTTCTTGAACAATTTCATTGACTTCTTATCGTATAAAAACATTATGAAAGTGAATTTTTTTACAAATTAAAAAAATTACATTAGTGCATTGAATAAATAAAAACACACATTTACTGACAACACTGTAGAAGAAGCAATAAAAGAACCAAAAGCGTGGCATACAATTTACTTGTGATGACTCAGAATTATACAGAACTTGCAGATTCAAGGTGTATGCTTTTACACCGCGCTTGAAATTCCAAGTTATTGTATGAACAATTTTAACGGAATTAAATTCCGGTATTATCAATGTCTGCGGTGCCCTAATCGATCCTCGGTTCGAATCCCGAGAGCACGATAACATTTTTTTATTTAATTTTTACATGGAAGGTATTTGACGCCCACGAAGCCATTTAAAACAATCTTTATCTACCACTATCGACTTTCAAAATTAAAAAATATACCCGTATTAAACCAGAACAGATTAATTATCTATTTAGTGGATACAAAGTTCGATTGTAGCCATAATTGAATTGCATCTGAAATTTTAAAATGTAGACTGCGTTCCAGACATTTATAAAAAGTTAATCATGAAAAGTGATTGTCATGCCTGTAGAAAATTAAAAGTATTTACTACAATAGAAAATTAAATACCTGCGAACGTATCGCGAAGGTTTGAGGTCATTGCGGGACTACGCTTTTTAAACTTTCTTTTTCACGCATGCACTTATTTACAAGTATTTATTTTAAACCCACATGCGCTTATAATAATTATTCAAGCTCAGATAAGTATTGTAATAATTACAGACCAGAGAACTTCAATAAGCTGTACAATCTGCATTTGCTTCGGGCGCTAATAATTCGCGGTGAATAGTTTTTGGCGGAGGTTCGCATAAACATGAGTTTGCACCGCGCATTACCAAATCATATCCAATAAATGAGGGTTATTTTAGCGTGTACCAGATTTTAAAGTTTTATAGAAAATCCAGGGCTCACAGAGTGGAAATAAAGAGCTCGATGCAGTGAAAAGGAGATAAATAGTTCAATATCGACCTGCCGATAACTGTTGTGAGCCGTACGTGTAATAAACTGCCGCATTTATCAAATAAACGCTCATAACTGAATAATGGTCACTCGTAACTTGTGTTTTATTAAATATATTTATTGGCAATATCGATTTCGGCGACGATTACGATTCTTTCTTCTTGCACGGAGTTTGGCATGAATATTTCGGTGTGTGCGCGTAAGTACACCATCACGCTGTGTCAGATTGCTTCTCCAGCTATAGCTGCGTCATTCCCATTTAATATATCAATTGCATTGCATCATAATGTTATTTTTAACGTAAGTGATGACGTTTGGTGTCTACACAGAGCTAGTTGCAATTCGCAATGTACCCAAATGGGATTTTACCTGACAATGAAGAATGTAGCAAATTCGTGGCTCTTTTCCGCATTATTGAATTGAATTGTTTGCAATCTTATCTCAGTTGTATCCACGTACAAATAGTATCGTGTATTAAAACACCTACGACCGGCCTGATTTATCACATTTCAAGTGTGGGAAACATAAATGAGCAGTTTTTGCTCCTAATAAATGTTTAAGGAAGATTCGAGGTATGACATAGCAAAGTATGGAGGATTATATATTAATGTGATCAATAACTTTCATTTTTTGGAGATCTCAACAGTTTCATTGCCAGTAATACAGGTTTTTGTAAAGGTTATATTAAAAATGTCATGATGCAAGTGTGCACAATCTAAACGAGCCGTCAAAAATTCAAAACACAACTACAGTTAGTTAACACACAGTATCAAAGTTTTATATGCTTAGATTTAGTTACTAATTTTTTGATAAAATGTATACGTTATCGTAAAACTGTCGACTGTACTATTACAAACAGAAGATGCTCAGAATAAAATCGTCATACATAGCTGTGCAGATAAAACACTGCTGATTTGGTTTTATGTGAACTATACCGACCGGATGTCCATTATTGCTACAGTTAAAACATTTATGTGTGAAAATTTATGCAATTTTGGACTTATTTCAATCGTTAAATTAGTAGTTTGGAGTTCCGTAACAAAAAAAAACTGTATACCAGGTGTTATACTTCCAACTAAAACTAGCTTATCATAGTAAGTTCCAGGTCAAATGATATGAAACCTTTATTGCGCTTTTAGCAAAATTGTCATTCAACAAAATAGTGACTCTGACAACAGCAGCAGAAATACTTCTCAGAGCTGCTACAAAATTAATATAAAACAAAATCACCAAAACAGCGACTGTGCGACGTTGTTAGAACTATGAAACGGTAGCGGCATTCTTGTATAAAATGTCACTCAACAAACTAGTGACTCTAGCAGTGCCAACAAGTAACCAAATATTGCTCAAATTAACTATTCATTAACCAAAGTGACAAATTACAGTATAATGAAGTCAAAACACCAAAACAGTAAAAAAAACGTGGCTGAAGCTTTTAAATGGTGCATATCAAGTAACAATCAACAAAATATTGCTTATAACAGTTTATGTAACTGTTTTATGATAAAATTAATCAAACAAATAAATAGTGACAAATATGTAAAAACTTTTACATAATGTTTGTATTGTACTGAAAGGGACAAGAAACATAATATTGATTGGAAGAGTAGTAACAAATATGAGTGCTCAGAAGCTTACTCAAAGTAACTGGAGCAATAACTAAAGTGAAAAACAGTTAATGAAATTTTGAAATGGTGACAGTATTGTACACTATAGAAAGTGACGATCAACAAAATATTAACTGAAATTTTCAAATGGTGACTGTATTGTATAGAAAGTGACAATCAACAAAATATTTACTGTAAGAGTAGTGACAAATATGTAACTATATTACCATAAACACTTACAAACAAACGAAAAAATTACAATTAACTTACAACAATACAATAGTGACTATAATACTGCGCAACAATGTTGTAGAACTGTAAAACTCTGATTGTACTGTATATAGAGTGTCAATCAACAAAACAGTAATAGCAAGTGATCACTATATCGTACATAGTAACCGCAAATATTAAAATTAAAAAACAGCACAATAGTGACTATGAAACTGCGAGACAATGTTGCTAAATCTTTCTAATATTGATTGCAACGTATATGAAATGTTAATTAACAAAATAGTGACTAGAACAGTTATAGCAAGTAATCAGCATATTGCTCAAAGTAATTGCAACATTAGATAAAGCAAACAAAATTAGTATACTAAAATAGCGAGTGCAGTAATAAAGAAGGAAACGTTACTAAAATTTTGTATTGATGACTGTGTTGTATAATATAGAAAGAGACAACCAGCAAAATATTGACTGATATTTTAAAATTGTAACCGCATTGCACAAAAGGTGACAATCAACAAAATATTGAATAACATTTTAAAATTGTAACTATATTGTATAAAAAGTTACAATCCCCAAAATATTTATTGTAAGAGTAGTGACGAATATGTAATTATATTACCATATAAACTTATAAACAAAAAAAATCTAAAATTAACCCGCAACAACACCATAGTTGCTATGATACTGCGCAACAATCTTGTTAGAACTGTAAAACACTGATTGTACTGTATATAGAGTCCCAATCAACAACACAGTAATAGCAAGTGATCAGAATATCGGTCAAAGTAACTGCAAATATTAAAATTTAATCAAAACGGCAAAATAGCGACTATGATCCTGCGTGACAATGTTGTTAAACCTTTTAAACATTGATTGTGGTGTATATAAAGTGTTAATCAACAAAATAGTGACTGTAACAGTTATAGGAAGTAATCAGAATATTGCTCAGAGTAACTATAACATTAAGTAAAGAGGAAAAAATACCAAAAATGGTGCTGTAATAAAGCAAAAAACGTTAGTGAAATTTTAAAATTATGAATGTATTGAAAGGAAAGTGACAATCGACAAAATATGGCTTACAACACTGTATGTCACAGAGATACTATAAAATTAATTACAGTAAAACATTAATAAAAATAAAT
>JABXWE010064136.1:0-12298 GCA_014611495.1 Limonius californicus
GAAAATGCGCCTTCTGTCGGATACGAAATAAAGCCGTAGGTCCCGTGCCACTGCGATGTGTGTAAAAATCACTACTGGAATTGGAATTACCCCAGATAGGCCAAATTCTTAGTTAGGGTGTACAATGATGGCACCAGTGCTTAGAGATCTCGCTCTTGCAAATCAACAATCATCAACCCCAGAAAGCGGAAAAGAAAATACTGCTCCGGGCACATGGACAACTATAACTGTACCAGCTTTATGCAGAGATTGACGTTTCCGTATTCACTCAAATACAGAGACTGAAATAGGCGGGACACATGCAGCGAATGAATGAGGCAATAATGGCAAAGAAGGTTTTAGAGAATATCATGAAATGCAAAAGACCAGTAGGAAGACCAGGAGCTCAATGAGCAAATATATTGTATAGTACTGGGTCCAATATTGAGCCTTGTGGTACGCCTGCCTGAATCGATTTAACTGCAGATAGGAATGGTTTGATAATACCTAGGATGTACATAGGGATTTGGGCATTAAACTTTTCTAATAATAATTCGTCTTTCCCCAATTTGTCCTACATTTGTGATATATTAACAAAAGCAGCGATTATGTGCATTTTTCTATCGAACCCTCGTTCTATCAATGCTGTTCTCCTCAAAAATTGATTGTAGTTGAAAATTGCTTCCGAAAACCGTGTTGATACGGTAGTATGACTCATTCAGATACTGCCTGAGGCGACTGTTAATTACTTTCTCAAGAAGTTTTGACAATGTTGGAAGTAGTCTTATACATCGATAGCTAGTTAATTCTTTTGGATTACGCAAAGGAGAATACGCGCATTTCCATGCAACATATTGGCAATTAAATTTCAGATTTCGCAGTTTGTACTAAGATTACACAATCGTATTCTGCCAAATAAGAGAACAAATATTACGACTAACTGAAATATTTGAAATAAATTCTCGATGGTACCGTCAGCGTGTATAATAATATAATATATTACGGAGGACCGCTCTAACATCAATAAATAAATAATATTATGATTTATTATTATCTACATGGGTGCGACTAAATTTATAATCTGATAAAATATCCCTCCTTGGATAATTCGCTTTTCATCAAATACTCGTAATTGAAATTTAACAATTCCGTTATAAATTGATGAACAAAGCTGGGCGATTCCACACATAAATAATCTACTCTTAATCGCAGGGTTTTAATAAGCTAAAAAATAAAATATTGTGCCGTTTGATCTTCTACAAAGAAATAATTTAGTCTTATTCTAAGGGTTTTAATATGCTGAATTTTAATTATTGCACTGTTTGGTCTCTGATTTCAAAACTACAGTGAGAGAGTATAAAAAGTTAGAGCATGAGTTACAAAATGAATCAAAGAAATCAACAGAATTTTACTAAATTATCTGTGTTTCCTTATTTACATTCGAACAAACAACTTATTAATAACACCAATTGAAATAGTTTAACAAGATTATCAAAAACATTCACTGCACCTGGAATTTATCTACATTTTTTCAAATGTATTTGCTGGTTCTACGAAGATCTCTTGGAAAATCTAAATTCACCGGTGTTATCTTGCTGTTAGGGCAATAGAAAACTGTGAATAACTTATTCAGAACTTGTTTGTTGTTACAATTGTTCTATAATGATATTTTATCAGTAAATTGTTGGACTTCGTTAACATAAGTTTGCATCGACAATACCAATCACCGTTAATTTTATTCAATTCGTAGTTATTTTTAATTTTTACGTAGAGACGTCTTCGTTTAAAACCACTTTAATTGTTTATGAATTAACATCGTGAGGTAAAATAAATATAATGTTTAAAACTTATCTTTCAGTAATTCAAATTTGACGTTTCGCAGCCAGTTGACATTTAGTTACTTTACTCGTAGCGAAGAACAAAACACAGTCGAAAACAAAAGATATATACTGACGCCACGTACGCAGAAATCCCACTCGAATCTTGTAAACACGTTCTGCTACTGAACAATAAACAACTACTAATATTCAATTATTATTCTGCCCTTACCATGGAGATGAATTCAAATCAATAGAAAATATTGAACGAGCAACGTTTTTAGCTCAAATCTCTTACGCATCTTCTAATATTCTATAGCCAATTAGGAAATAGAAGGTTTTTTATATTTTAAATTACCATAAATCTGAATCCATTTTCTCCAAGAACGAAATTTCTATATTTCACACGGCATTTTTACTTTTTAACATTGCATCTTTCTTTGTTAAAATAAACAAATGGATAAAGAAAAGACACTTGAATGTGTTCTAAACACACTCTAGAACAAAACAGCATTGCAAAAACCCACACAAGAAAAGTCAAAATTCAGACAAAACACATATTTGTTTACACTTGTAGAATACGTATCACAAATATTCTAAAACAAGTCTGTTTATAAATAAGAAACCTAAAATAAGGCTGGCAAAAGCTTCAAATTAATTATAGACTCTAAGCGCCATTAAGCAATTTGGGATAACATGACACAGCAATATAATTAAGTACCGGCGTTTGAATGAACAAGGGGTAATAATGTGGTTAACTAATGCGTGATGCCCACCACATCACTACGTCATGAACTTGTCACGCGACAACTGGGCGTGAGAGAAAGACTACGGGAGCTTTGACCTTCCGCCTTTCAGGTCAAACTCCATGGGGGTGCAGAGCCTCGCCATTAATTATCGATAACGCTAGAAATATTTAAACAAGGGTTAGGGCCTTATACTGTGCCGATCGGGAACTGCTGCGTTTTAGTTTTGCAACTCCTATTTATTTAATTTAGGAGAAATGTCCAGGGATCCCATAATTTGGTTAACAAATGCCGTCACCATCTGAGAGTTATATATGAACGGCAGAAGTATTTTGGGTGTAAAATTGAATTATCATCCAGAAGGAGTTATCAGTCCGCAAACTCATCAATCATAAGGGATCAATAAATCCATGGTAATTCTTTTCAAATCCATGCAAAACAAAAGCAATTGGAAAAAAGCAATTTATTTTTGCGTATGCCACTACTTTAATATAAAATATGAAAGTATTTCACTTGTAAATATTCATGACTAAGGCCCATTTTTATTTCTATTATTATGTTCAGCGAAAAGAATAGACTGGAAAGAGATGGAAATGATTGAATATATTAAGAGATTGAGATCTCTCAACTTTTTATTAAGGTTAATTTCACTATTCAAGGCAACACTCGATCGATTTACTGCTATCTAACTAACTGATACTGAATTTGACATACCACGACCTTTTTATTACATAGTGATGCCATCTTGGGTAATTTAACAGTTCTATTTGAATTCAATACAAAAATATACAGAAGGAAAAGACAGTTAATTTAACTGGTGAAATATTTTATTTTATTTGTTATTACCGCTAAGTTAATCCAACTAATTAAGTAACTATTAATATAGATACAAATAATTGCAATCGTACGTTCTTTAATTAAGTAGTAGTGAAATTTAATCTGACGAATAGTTCTTCATAACTTCAAACATCTTCTTATACACCAGCTTTGGCGCGTCTTTGGCCCAAAGGAAATCGATATGGTTGAAAGTCTTTAGTGGCACGTCATACAGCCCAATATTTTTAGTAACTTTATTTGCAAGTCGATGGACGTCCTGAAAACATCATTTTATAGATAACCGATCATAAATATTTAATGTAAGTGATCATAAATATTTAAATCAACTTCGAAGTCAGAAATACTCGGTTCTCGAGTAGGATACAACTTACAATTGAATTGGCTAACCAGTCGTTTTCTGCATACATGAAATATGTAGGCACGTTGATATTGCTAAGATTGTATAAAGGGGGTGTTGGAGTGCCATATTGGATGCGATTTCCTGCCTCTCCGTAATCGAACTGCATAAAGTCGCCATCGTGGTGGATTTCTTGAGCGTAGTGAATGATTGTTTTTGTTGAACTGCCAGCTGGTGCATGAGCTGTTATCACCGGAAGCATATCCTAAAATTTTAAACATGTGACCTTTGATATGTAACATAAAGTATTTCTGGCGATGGGGTTTACCAGTTTAGACGCAAATGCAATGTTGTAGACGTAAAATATAACAAATTTTGATAACAAAATGATATTTATTTGTAACATTCAAGGTGATGAGGAGAAAATATCAAAATAGTTGCAGATAATATATTGTTGCCAAGTAGTTTAATATAGTAAAAGATTACCATTTAACAGCTAAGAAAAAATATAGCATATGTGATAGAACACCGGAATTACATCGAAATATTTAAAAATACTATTTAAACTGAGAAATTAATATAAGTTGAACACCATAAAGCAATATACTCGTAGAATAATACAGACGTTCCCTACTGGTTCCAACAGAAACTAAGTAAGAATCAGAGAAAGAATTAGCACCCACAGTGCCTTTCGTACTAATGAAAATATAATATAAAGCAGTGTACTCTTTCCGGGGATAGGAAACACTCTATATAATGTGGTACATAGTTGTAAGAGGTCTGCAGAAGTTTAAACCTGTGATAAATAAGGGTCAACGACAGTAATCACTTTTCAAGGGTCTCCTTACAAATTATTAATGGTAGCGGGTGGTACAAGACATGTTGTAAAACCTTTGTTACAGAGAGCTTTAAAAGTACTTGAAACTTGCGAAGGCCCTCAAAACTTCTGTTTCAGTGAGGAGTTAGCGAATATTGTGTAATCCTGTTAAAATGGCCAATTTTACAAAAGGTGAAGCTGCCAGGGAAACTTAGAACAGGCTATTGCATCCAATATAATAATGCGATATTTTTAGTACATTTATACCAATCACAAAATGTTCAAGTCGCATATGTATCAGGCGGATTAGAAACAAGTTTTTTGTGAAACATATCTAAAAACAATGGATTTTTGATTTAATTAAGTTCTTAAATAAAGCAGGATTTATGAGTGACGGGATTTTTAAATACAACTCTTTTGCAAGATTTTGTGGCGGCGACCCCTGGGGTTCCGACGCCTACCGTCCGGCTATACCCAGCTTAAGCCGGACATACTACGCAGCCACTTCAATTCCATCAGACCCACGAAGGTGCAACACCATGGCAACCGCACTACGCTTGTCTACAAGGAATTGGCGCCGTGCTCTCACGTATTTCTCCGTCACGACGCCGTACGCAAGCCACTGCAAGCGCCGTATGATGGTCCGTACAAAGTTCTCACACGCAAAGATAAGACGTTTGTACTTAGTATTCGCAACAAGGAAGTCACGGTCTCCATAGACAGATTGAAACCGGCTTTCACGCCTATCGAGGATGGGACTACAAAATCATCTTCGACGAAACTTACTCCAGTGCAACCAGCACCGTCTACAGCAACCAAGATGGAAAGCGGGCTCATAGCGAAGCAACGGCCGCCACAACATACCATCACCAAGTCTGGTCGACGCGTTCGCTTCCCAGATCGCTTCCAGCTTTAAACCAACCTCCATAGCGTTATCAGTGGCAAGGGGGTGATGTGGCTGCGACCCCTGGGGTTCCGACGCCTGCCGTCCGGCTATACCCAGCTTAAGCCGGACATACTACAATAGTGCACTTTGCAGTATCGCGACAATCAAGCACTTAGGTCCTGGTGCTAGCGGATTGCCGCTATTGTAAATAAAACTCACAGCTGCCTTCCAGGAATTATTTCCGTGGGAATCTTCTAGCGAGGCAGCTTCCACCCCTTCTACGAAGCTGGAAAGTTTAACAACCTAGGTTCACCATGAAGAGTTCAGTTCACTTGGCCGACTCTAAACGTTCACTTCTATATTTAACATGTAAATAACCACGTGTACTTTTAACTGTAAATATATAATAATAAATTAGGTTAATACTTATTGACTATTTATCTATAGTGCAAGTAATAACCAAAAGTTCATGGTTTAAACGTCTTCGGCTAAGTGTAACGGTCGGATTTATATGCATTTGAATGCTTTTGTTACGTGATTTCGTATTCGTCTTTGTGTTTCATATGATTCCAATTAGTTTTAACACCGCTTATATTGTGCATATAATTATAAAAGCATTTTTATTTTCAATTGTGCTATTTTTTGAGGGCTTTTCCTACTATTGTCTACTAAGGAAATTCAGCAACTTGGGGTTTCTTCAAAAAGATGTAAAATTATTTTTTCCTTCAGCTTTCCTTTCCAGCTATTAAAATGGTGAAAAGCGTGATGCACATTTTCTAAGTGTTGGGGTTTCCCTAGAGGTTAACCGCAGCCACTACTGTTTTTTAAAATGGCTATGCTTACACAAATCAGTGTTTTTTTTTAGGGTCGAATTGTCACCCGGGTCATTCCGAATTGTCACCCGGGCTCGTTTTACTACCCACAGCAACCCCATCCATCCGCACTAAGCACGCATATATTAAATAAAGTTAAATACCAAATTAATGAAGAAGACACGCAGTAAGTACTTAGAAACTTATCTATTTATTTAAAAAAAAAACAAGAAAACTTCTGAGAAAGGCAAGGGTGGATTTTCATGCAATCTTATTGGTCGGATTTGTTATGATGACATACTCAACTTATCTAAAATCCTTTAATAGTAACTTCTTCTCTTCTTCTTCTTCTTCTTGATATAGGATAATATCCTGTTAAATCCATTTTGCCTCATCTTGGTTGGGGGTGGTTTCTTACTGATCTTGGGATACTGATGTCCAGCAATCCCTCCATCGTTTGGGTGGCCGTCCTACTGTCAGGTTTTTGTGTCTTCGCCCATTTTGCTAGTCGTTCCTCACCCATTCTGTCGACGTGGTCTCGCCAGTGACGTCGTTTTGTTCTCACCCACCTAACGATGTCTTGAGTGTCGCATCTTTCCCTGATGGTTTCATTTCTCACTCTATCTCGGTAGTAACTTGACTTATCTAATCTATAATCCGTCTACCTGGTACTTCGGGTCATTGGGTGACAATTCGAACAGCAAATTTTCGTTACCCGGATTAAAAACTGACCGCGGGTGACAATTCATCCCCGGCCGGTCGTTTTAGTTAGTGTAGTGATATGTTTATTTTGCAAACATGTCGAAATTGTAAAAGGGAAAGCCATTTTTTGCGGAGTTCTAATTCTAATTCTAATTTAATATCTCTGTGCAATTTTTAACACTTTATTTCAACAATCGATTGTTACAATAATAGGTATCAAGGGACAAAAATTATCTAGTCGATCAGCATTTAAACAGAAATTTGGATAAAGCAAACGTAAAAAGGCATCAAAACTCTTGAAAGTGGTTGTTTTCAAGTAAAAACCGATAAGTAAATTATGACTTTACTTTTGATATAGCGGAGGTGGTTTTATGGGCAAAAATTCCATGAAAAAAACTAAAAAATCCAAAACGTCAATCATTTTTGAAAAAATATTGCAAAATAAATATTCCAAAAGAGTTTACATTACTCACAAATAATTTACACGAATGCTATGATTTGGTAAGTTGATTCTGATAATTCCAACCTATATTTATTCCTTATATTTAAGTTCTAGAAAATACAAAAAATCGGAAGCGTTATTGGGCAAAATGATGTTTGAATTGCAGTTGACGAAAGGGAAAATACTATAGCAAACGTGGTTATTGAAAAATGTTGCAAACATATTATTATATTTCAAGGTATCCTAGCCAAATTGTTAAAATCATTTATGCTGATAGACCAGCTGGCATGTTAAAAGCTGCAGAAATTTGTAAGACTTTTATGCAGATATGCCGTAAGTAACCTATTTTGCACACAAATTAAACTTAGTTACAGAAAACATGAAGAATTGATTATTTAATTTGCAATACCAATAAGTATTTCTAAAAGCAGTCCATCGTATAGAAATATATGCAATGGAAAACTACCAGAAGAATCGTAAAAACACATGAGAAATTACTCACGTTCACATCTAGCTAATACCTTCTACACAGAGAGTGAAAATACGGAAACTTTGCTGCTCATCTTGAACAGGTTTTTGCATCAGCAATCAGCATGTACCACAACAAACGTGGCACAGATAATCAACCATATTGAGAGACACTATTCAACAATTACTAAAAATATCCAACCTATATCTCTAAAAGAAAGAAGAGCACTTGTAATTGCATTAAGTAAACGAAAATCAAATGGGCAGGATCATAGATTTAACTTGGTCCTAACTAGCAAAAGCTTGGCATATCTAGCCTCAACAGTTAACGCAGGCTACTTTCGTCGGAGATGGAAATACGCCCCCATTATCATGTTGACAAAGTAAAGGATCTATCAAAAATTATCGACCAGTAAGCCTATTAACTTCTCTTTCAAAACTATTTGAAAAATCGATCCATACTTGACTTTCAACGGTAGTAGAAACACTTTGGTTTTAAAAAAGAACATCCGACTTGCCACATCTACAAAGAATTAACAAAATCATTGAACCATGGATTTTTAATAAATATTACACCATGCCGGTCTTTTTAAATGTAGCTTAAGCCAGAAATTATCATACCTAGCAATCTTCAAGCAGTAATTTTGTCATTTCTAGTAGAAAGAACATTTGTTGTAAAAGTAAACTCTGCAACGCAATTATCGGAGTGTCCCAAGGAAGTATACTAGGCCCCTTTCTCTTGAGTATTTGTACATCAGATACTTCGAAAATAACATCGCTGTTGACACTGCTTGCTGACGACACAGCCATTATTACACAAAGTACAAGCTTGGCAGAAGCAGCACTGCAGCTGCAGCACGATAAATGGATTAAAAAGTGGAATATTCAGATCAACGCCTCAAAATCCCAGTGCAAGATCTCCACGCTAAGAAGAATAACCAATACACCCACCATTGAAATTAATGGAATCGTTATACCCTGGAATCCCAATGATTTTTCAATAAAATATCTTGGGGTCTACTTGGATACAAGACTGAGCTAGAGCTTCCACACAAATTAAAGACTGATCCGTTGTATTAAGAGATTACGGCAACTACAACCCCTGATAAATCGGAAATTCTAACTGAGAAGAGAGTATACTATTCTAATTTGTAAAACCCTACCACGACCCCCAACACTGTGTGGCACACCAGTTTGGTACAACACAATTAAAACCAACTTCCTGATGCTGTAAAGATTTCGAAACAAAGTTCTACGAATAGCAGAGAACCCATGACACATTTGCAACAACCAACTTCATCATGAACTGGGAGTATCGTTTGTCCAAGATCTTATCAAAGTAAGTGCCCAAATTATCATCAGTGTGCTTGTGACGGATCAAAATACTACAGTCTATGCGAGCGCAATATGCATGTAAGACACAAATGCAGCAACTAAAATTAACATTATTAGGCACTACTATTAAGCTCAAAGTATAAAAAGTTCTTGCAGTTTTATGAAAATTATTGTAATTATATGTAACAATTTTTTTTGTACGTTGTTGATAATGTTGACAATAAAAATACATTTTAAGCCGGTATTTCAATGTTCCGATAAACGTCTCCGCTAGTTGTCAGGCGGTATGAAGGATAATTGGGACCTCGGTGGAGCAGTGCGAATACGCGCTGTCAATAGATGTCACAGTGTCACAGCCGCGTGTTCGAACCCCGGCTGAGGTGACCGTATTTCTCTTAGTTAAGTTTAGGGTGCATGTTGCATGAATGGATAGTATGTAAGGCACGCCCGCACCCCCTGAAGTAATGCGAAAGCGTTTCCAGGGGTGGGGGAGGGTAGTATTAATGAACGTAAAAAAAACCCCTTGGATAAATCTACCCGACAACGTTGTTGCGTCTTTCAATACAACTTATCCCATTGACTAAGTATCGGGCAAATTCTTATTGGTTAACTACCACTGTCTAAAGTATGAGTGGCAAATTCCGTACAATTGTGTGCGGAAAAAAAAAGAATTATATTAGAAGCAGTAAGTTACACAAAGATACCTATAGTTTGTTTACTAAACGCCGCTGGGGCTGTGAAGTTACATAAAAGCAACTTCTTCATGTGTCTTACACAGCGGTTTATGACATATAAACAATTTCGTCTTGATAACTATATAGCAGTGGCGGCTCGTCAAGTGATGTAGGTGAAGTGCCTCTTCACCTAAAATTTTTATTATACCTATTAGAAGTCGTTTATTTATGGTATACATACTCGTAGATACAATAAGCTTAGTGAAAACAATCAAAAATTTAAATTTTAATGCAGTCCGTCGAGCATCGACCATAAAAAACCTTACCTACAACACTCGAGCGATTGTAGTGAAGAGTCGGCCTCAAACGTATTTTAACTCTGCACTTATACCTCCGTTGCTATGGTAAAACCTACGTCACTATCTACAATTGGTGCGCGGTGAAACGCGCAAGTGAAGTGTTAACTCGCAAGCAACCGCAGAACTTCATATTGCGGTTTTTTATTTTATTCGTTCGTTTATGAATTATAGTTAATTGGTAATTATTACTATTGTTGATTGTGTTGTGCGTTTGTACTCGTATTGTGCGTGCTTCTGCTTTGGAAAGATTACTTTTATATGTAGATAATTACCAGGAGAACTATGAAACCTATTAATAATATAGTGTGCAGCTTGTTAGAGACGCCATTCAGGCATTGGAAGGAAGAAGATAAAAAAGACGTTTTAAAACAAGGGCGACCTACAGTTGGTTTGCCAGTTTCCGCGAAAAGAGACTTAAAAGGTAGTGGAAAATCATATAATCTTAAGTTTAAAATTTTTTTGTTCACCGAATACAAATGGTTATGTAGCAGTCCAATACTACAAAAATTATTTTGTTGGCCTTGCTTGCTCTTTTGTACAAAACAGTCTGTGTGGAACAGCGAGGGATTGGCAAATCTGTTAAATATTGCAAGGGCGTTACATAAACATGCCGACTCTAAAGATCATTTAATATGTGCATTGAAGTTAAAGAATTTTGAGAAAAATCAAAACACCATAGGAGATGCTTTAAAAGTCGACGCGAGGGTTTTTAAAGCACAGTTTAATGAAAATGTTCGATTAAATAGACTTTTCCTCCAAACAATTATCGACACAGTTTTTATTTAAACAAGCAAGAAGTAGCGTTTCGCGGACAGCAGTGACTCAGCAAATTTTTTCTATTTGTTATTATTAGGGTTATTATAATAGCACTTCACCCATTTTTTCACCCGCGAGCCGCCACTGCTATATAGTACTGTATTATTTGGTGTAACATATTTGAATTTCTTCCAGTAATGTTTGAACCTGATTTTCTTTAGTTTAATTCTTCGGAAAAATTGAAATCATCCGAAAAATCGAAATGGTTACGACTATAAGTCTGCGGTCTGGATCTACATGATTACAAATTTCCACTTCTTCAGTTTGTATAATAATTTATCTATTTATTAGTTACTACACCAGAAAAATAGTATTCATTTTATTAACACTGTATTTACATTTATATCCACTCCAAATATTTCGTATCACACTCATAGCAGTTTTATCCTGCCGAAACAGTACTGTCGGCTGCTTCTACTACCCGATAAGTTTAATCGTATGGAATAAGTAAACTAACCTCTGACGTAGACTATCGGATGATTAAAAGACAGAAAATACCGTAACAAGACAAGGAGGATAAATTTGACTGTTAGCTTGTCCAGAACGTTATCGGAACATTGAAAGACCGCCCCTTAGTAAACTCAATATACAGAGCGAATTGGTTTACACAACTACCCATTTCACTATTATGATGAAGCTTTCACAGGCCTTATAGGCTATCGCATTTCACTATACTTATTTAAATTATCAATACTCTGGACTCAACAGGTTACACCTTCGTCAAAAATTGGGAACGAATAGAGAACGTTAGAAAATGTTTGGCAGATGCATTAGGCGCAAACGTATCGATCTGCGAGCAGTGTTGGGTAAGATACTTTTTTTTTGTATCTAGATCCAGATACAGGTACTTCTAAAAAAGTGTATCTAGTTACAGATACAAGATACATTTTACTACGTGTATCTAGATACAGATACAAGATACTTTAAAATGTATCTAGATCCTTCTCAGATACAAATTAGATACCTACTTTAAAAAATTACACTTCCAGAAATGGAACTGCGCATAAACCATGATAATATTATTTTTAAAGAAAATGTGACGGAATTTATGGTTGTTAACAAATCGATAATAATAATAAGACACAAAATAATTACTAGAGAACATTTTATTGGGATAGCCATCCAGTATCGCTGGCACTTCCAAAAAAGCACTTTCGTTATCATTCATTCTTCTAATTGTAGCACAAGAATTGATTCTGTACTTGTCCACTACTTTTATTTATACTGAGAAAACTTCAAGTTTTGTCAAGACTTTAGATAAGCCTACCGCT
>JABXWE010064137.1:0-11444 GCA_014611495.1 Limonius californicus
CATTTGGTGTTCTTAGTTATATCTCTGTCCCTTCTACATTGCCTTAATACTACCTAAAAGCACGTCTCTACAACGACTCTCGGTTCCTGGAAAGAATCGTACGGGGACTGACAGAACTAATAAACATAAGTGTTAACAAAATATATGAGAATTTATTAGACAAGGCAGCTGATGTTTTAACTATAACGCCTAACAGAACAGTTTTTTTGACATATGCGAGGACAAACAAAGTATAAAATAATTAACACAAAAATCCTATTCGTATCCGAATTTCGGATTATATATCTGACTTATCGATTCCTATACTCGGATTCGAATTGTGAATCTTAAAGCTGACTGAATTTCATATCTCGAATGGGCTTTTAAAAGATATGTTTCGATCCAAACTGCAGATTTTACTTACATTGAAAGAAATACATTTTTATATACAATAATGGTAAATTTTTCGACTTCCAAAACAGTAGAAGCACTAATTTAGTATCTGCATTCCGGATTACATATTATTTTAGACTTATGGATTCGAATTCTATTCGGATTCCGAAGCCGATATTTAGAGTCGACTGTAACTCAATTTTATATATTATTTAACTGATTTTTACATTATACATTCCAATAGTAAATTGCAGATTGTATATGCATTGGAAAAAATACATTTATACATAAATGGTAAATGTGTAGTAAAATTAACAACCAGATATGAATTTTCCGAAATCTGAAACAGTTCAAATTCTCGAAACGGTAGAAGTACTAATTTAGGATAATATACGTATATATGAATTCGAAAACCAATATTGTATATACTTAACCGACTTTAAATTTATATTTTCAATCCTGGTTTGCACATAGTAGGCTGTGTAATCAGTTTTAATGTTTGATATGGTACATCTAATTTTGGTATATATGTTTTACAGATTTAACTATTTTGTCGATGTATAGTATAAAGTAAGAGAAACCTATGTCCTCTTTCTATTTTAAACATTACACTTTTTTCTGTTTACCCTTACTAACTCGTATCCTTTTTTCCTTCCATTTCCTGTAATATGCTCCATAGTTTCTTCCTTGAATTCCTACCAACGGTTACTTTTAGGCCAGTAAATATTCTAAGTGTAATTCGTTTCCTTGGTCTATCAGTTGTTATATAATGTTCCTTGGATAGAGTCTTGTGTTAGTCTTCCCTTAAAACGGTTTGTTCTATCCATATCTATTGCTTTTTAATTTTATTTTTAATTATACTGTAGCTTAGCGTTGTGTTTCTCTTCTTATGTGTTGTAAAAATTAGTATTTTGTTGCTAGTCATACCTCCAGTATCTATTTTCTTATTCTTGTTTTCCCATTTTATCATTTCTGGTGATATATTATTCCTTCCTTCTGTCTCCTCCTATTTTTATTGTTCTTATGTTATCTGGCTTTTCACGGTTCGATTCTAATTCATCGTCATTTTCTTTGCTAGTATCGTTATTTCCTTTACCTTGTTTATAGTTTCTTGGAATTTATCGTGGTATAATTGTTTTTAATATCGAATCTTAGGATAGACAAAACAATTTTAATCCTAGGAACGGTATCGAGCTCGGTACCATTCGAATTGGGTTACAATTCACAGCGCTTCTCCTAACTACTGGCTGACCAGGAGAAGTAGCAAGGCCACACACAACATCATACATACAGTTAAATAAATAGTGAAAAAGAGGAACTGGACGATCTCTTCTTTCTATGTAATCACATTTTATATTCCATATTTTGCACATCCCGTTCACTTTGTTCCGAGAGATCCTTATATTTCCCTTGGAGCCTTCCGCTACTTGCTTACCAAGTCTTCCCCAGCTGTTCCAACGGTATTTCCTTTGCTCTGTTTAACTTTCCATCTTTTACATGTTTGTGTCATTGTGTCAATGACGATTTTTAGGTACATTCCACCTGTATTAATTTTCCAATGTTTTTCACGTTGTTCTATTGCACTATCCTTTTCATTCTAGGAGAGTGCTTTGCCTTGGTCATCTGGTAAGCTTTTCTATGAATGTTCTTCCATATTTACTGTTAATTTTCCTTGTTTGTATATTAACGGCTGTTTCTGCTATCAGTAAACTGTGATTAGTGCCTTTTTCTGCTGTCTATTCCATTATAACGTGCCTGCAATGTAATCTATTGCAGTTTTTATATAAAGTGTTTTTTGAGACTCATGCACATCCCGTTCACTTTATTCCGAGAGATCCTTGTATTTCCCTTGGAATCTTCCCCTACTTGATTAGGTACCCAGTCTTTCCCAGCTGTACCGCCTTTGCTCTGTTTGAGTTTCCATCTTTTACATATTTTTGTCATTGTCTCAATAATGATTTTTTAAGTACATTCCACCTGCTTTCATTTTCCAATGTTTTTCACATTGTTCTATTGCACTACCCTTTTCATTCTAGGAGAGTGCTTTGCCTTGGTCTATCTGATAAGCTTTTCTATGAATGGTCTTCCATATTTATTGTTAATTTTCCTTGTTTGTATATTAATGGCTGTTTCTGCTATCAGTAAACTGTGATCAGTGCCTTTTTCTGCTGTCTATTCCATTATAACGTGCCTGCAATGTAATCTATTGCAGTTTTTATATAAAGTGTTTTTTGAGACTCATGCACATCCCGTTCACTTTATTCCGAGAGATCCTTGTATTTCCCTTAGAATCTTCCTCTACTTGATTACCCAGTCTTTCCCAGCTGTACTGTCTTTGCTCTGTTTGACTTTCCATCTTTTACATATTTCTGTCATTGTCTCAATAATGATTTTTTAAGTACATTTCACCTGCCTTCATTTTCCAATGTTTTTCACATTGTTGTATTGCACTACCCTTTTCATTCTAAGAGAGTGCTTTGCCTTGGTCTCTTCTGATAAGCTTTTGTATGAATATTCTTCCATATTTATTGTTAATTTTTCTTGTTTGTATATTAACGCCTAACAGCTGTTTCAGCTATCAGTAAATTGTGATCAGTGCCTTTTTCTGCTGTCTATTCCATTATAACGTACCTGCAATGTAATTATTGCAGTTTTTATATAAAGTGTCTTCTGAGACCCATTCGAGTCAAATCTCAGAACATATATATGGGCCCTCTATTCAGTTTGTTAATTCGACCTTTAATTTTAGAATTTGAAATGTCAGAAATACAAAAGCACTGAAATTGTGATATAAAGCAAATCATTAGCAGAAAATTACTAACTTTAGACAATTAACACAATTGGCAAAACGAACTTTTGGAAGCTGTTCAAAATTAGAAATATACCAAATATTTGCGCAACATACCTAGATTTCCAATTGTAACTTGCGTAATTAAAACCATTTGTTTCATGACTTCCAAACTTTCTTTAAAATTGTAAAATAATGAGAAAATTATGAAATACCTGGCAAGGAAATACAATATAGGCAACTTAAGAAGTTCTGAAGTGTTGTACCTATATTACAAAATTTGGAAGGATATTTTAAGATCGTACACATAACTGTTTTAATTAATGAATTAGTAATTTGTGAGAGTTTTCTGAAAGTGTTCGTCCGCAGAAAAAAATATGTAAAGGTCAATTAAGTTCACATGAAAGATAGAGTCTACAAAATGGTTGGGTGGTACGCTCGCTTGAAATGCGAAACGTTTATTTTATTTTCCTCATTTAAGCGAACGCCGATGTAATCATTCCGGTAGCAGTGGGAAAAGGGGGTGCGTATAACAATATTTGCTGGTTAATTCCAAGAACGACTGGAATTGTTTCATTTTATACAGCGGTTTTCCTGTGACTGTGATGGATTAGTTTTCACTTCACTTGTTGTATTTAGACACGCAAGAAATCGCAAAACAAAATCCCCAAGTTTACTACTAGGTATATTAAGATTACAAATTAAAACGGTTGATGATGTTATTAAAAGTTATTCTCAACGTGAACGTTTCAAACCCTCTCTAATAACTAATGATTTATTATTGTCTTTTAATGGCTTAATTTGCTCTCTTGGAAATTTAATCTTAGGAAACTCACCTTAGACGCTTTCAGCTGGTAACCGATATTGCCCCTAGAAGGTTAGAGATCCCTAAACTTCTTCATTCGTTACTGTCTTCCCACCGAAACGCATCAGGATATATGCGGTTTTTAAATAATCCTGGATTAAATGTAAACACCTATATCGCCAGTGCACATGGCATGATAATACCAAGGGAGCTGTACCATATCACGCATATAACATCCTGTAATAGCTCCGAGTAATTCCCCTCGCCACTTACAACTGAATATAGTAGGCGTAAATACGAGTCAGTATAGCAAAAACTACATATCCGTAATATTCCCTGACAACGTGCCCAGGATTGTGCGGTTTGTCCCTCGGCAATTACAACTTCCTAGTGAACCTAGCCAGCAATAAAATTGCCACAACCCTGTCAAAGAGTGGCTCGTTGTAGTTAACAGCGTTGTACCAGCACGACGTCTGAATAAATTCGAATCAACGAAAAATAATCCCGTATGAGTATTATTTAGTTTTAAAAGTTAAACTACGAACTTTATAATTTTCACATTTTTGAAATGAATTTCTCTGAAACCTTCAGTCAAACAACGCAATCGGATTACGGATAATATGATTTTAAAAAGTGTTTTGATTATGTTTGCTAGAATTTAAAAATTGGTACCTACTGATTTAAACCGCGGATACGGTTTTTTAAAGACATTTATTCGTGCATACAAAATCAATGTTAATTGAAATTGCCACTGAAAGAAATTCTATTTAAAGCAATCACAAAAACTAGAATTGCAGTAATTTAAAATCGATTGCTTACAATTATTTAAAGCGGGTAATCAGCACGTTTTCATTAAACCAGTTTAAACGGTCTGACTAACATATAATTTTCTGGCATTTCTGGTTGTTCTGAAAATTACTCTAAACTAAATGCCAAACATGTTCTTACCTTTTCCTAATTTGTCTACAAGTTTGAATATATACCGTGGGTTTAAAAAATGATTACATAAGGATTGACCACGGAATAATAAAATAATGTCTAATTCAAGCTTTAAAATTCATTAACTGTCATCACTGTTGTTGTCACAAGTTTATATTGAAAATTCAATATTATAATGGTTTTTACAATAGAAAACAAAACATTTATGATTGAATCATATTTTTGAAATGGTGTTCGAGAGAACGGCGAATGGATTTACAGTGCGGTGCCATGTTTAGAGGAATTGCGGCAACCATTTCCAGATATTGCTGTCCTTGAAGGAGATTTTTACAGCGGACTTAGAAAATGTGTTGATGTATTCCGAGATACAGGGAGTATTACTCATAGAAATAGAGCTGAAAGGCCAAGAGTTTGTACTCAAAATACAGTTGATGATGTTCGTCAACGTTTGAACGAGCAACCCACTACATCACTACGTACACTTTCGCAAGAGACTGGAACTTGCCATACTATTGTCACAAAAGATTTAATGCTGTTCCCATACAAAGTTCTTGCTTTACATGAGTTGCTGCCAGCAGATCACAATAGGAGAATTTTGTATTGTCAGCGGTTCCAACAAAATTTAATTAATTTTAATGACGAATTGCTATATTAACGTTTTTTTCTGACGAGGCCTGGTTCTCCCTATCGGGGTATATAAACTCATAAACTATGAGGTTATGGACTGCTGCAAATCCGCATACTTTTTGCGAATCTCCCCTTCGTCCGTTAGAAGTTGGTGTTTGGATTGCTGTGTCTCGAAGACGTATTATCGGACCCATATTTTTCATGAAACTGTTACTGCTCAGAGCTACCGGAATATTGTACGTGAATTTATTAATCGGCTTCATGAGGATGAGGTTCAGCAAGGCTACTTCCAACAGGTTGGCGCGACGGCCCACACCCCTCAAGAAACCCTCAATTACCTTCGTGAGTTTTTTGACGATCGAATAATTAGTTTACGTTCAAACCCAGAATTTCAACCTAGATCACCAGGCTTGACAATTTTAGATTACTTTATATTCCGTTATCTGAAAAATAATGTATGCAAGACCCCTATTAACAATATCGAGGAACTGCAAACAGAATTTCAGAACAGTGTGCCAATATAACTCCTCAAATTCTTATAAATGCTCTTAATAGTATGAAAAGACGAGTACATTTGTGTCTGCAGGAAAACGGTGGTCATTTTGGACAGATTTTTTAGTTTTTTATGTTTATTTTTCTGTACCTGTGAAATAAAAAAATTATAATTCCCAATTTTAATCATTAACTACTTGTTATGATTTGTTTAATAGTATAGTAATTTAGTTGTTACTGTTATCGTCTAAATTGAAATAATAGAACTCATTTCTTCAAAAATTGATTTATTTACATTTACCATGCAACTTAACCTAACATAACACTGCCGGTTAGGTACTGGCACTTGTGCTAGATGGCGCTAGAAAGGCTGTGCCTAAACGTCAATTGGTATATAGAGCTTGCATTGGACATTATTATATTATTCGATTTCAGTAACCCAGCTTAAATGAAATTTAATTTTCTGTCCTGATTTGAGGTATATAATATTCTCTATGTGCAGAATTTGAAGTAGGTTCAAGTTATCGGGTGTTAATACGAACTGTGGCATTTCTATTTTCCAATTATTTTTTCCAAGTACCGTTAGTAAATTGTCATCTTTTAGCGGAACATATAATTTTGTGGCAGTTATGATTGTACTAAAAATTACTGTAAATTTCGTATTTTAATATGGATACCGAACAATTTTCGATTGTTTTGTCATCTGTCTATAATATTGAATAAATCCTTATTAAGTTTAGGATATTTTACAGCAAGAAATTTATTGCAACCACAATTTATTTGTTTTCACTAAACCAGCATTTACACATTTTAATTGTTGCTATAATTTGGGCTATAACTATGCTTTAGGTACAGAATTTAAAATTTGAAGTAGATTTAGATATACCGGGTGTTAACAACCGGATCATCCATATCTTCCAATTATTTTTTCTGAATTCCAAAAGTAAATTTGTATCATTTTTCGTAATATATATTTTGTGGTACTTGGATACTCTAAATAACTTTAACGTCAATAGTTTAATATGAGTACCAGCGTGTTTCTACCTTAGCGCTGAGGAGAAACACGTGGCAGAGAAGAGGCCGATGCCCAGCAGTGGGACGGAAAGGCTGTTTTTAGAATCTGTTTAAAATTCTGAATAAATCTTTTTCAAGATTGTGATATTTGACAGCAACAAAACTACTGCAACCACAATTTATTCGTTTTCATTAAACCAACATTAACACATTTGCTGCCCTAGTTTGCGATATAAAATTTTCATTAGGTACCGAATTTGGAGTAGGTTTAAACATACCGCGTGTTAAACACAACTGCGTCATCTCTATTTTCTAATTTTTTTCAATATACCAATAGTAAATTCATCTTTTGCGCACTTCTGGTTGTACTATAAATAAGTTTTTTTTTACTAAGTACTTTAGCAATCAGAATTAAAAAATATCCTATGAGCTAATTATTTGTCTAAGTTGGTAGACTTGAAGAGGCTAGCACCCATCAGTGCTACCCTGTTTTCTTCTCCATCTGCCAAGGATGTTGGGATCACTCTGGTGGATTAACGTTATTCTGTAGGTCCCAGGGCCATTTCTGTATAAGTCGCCGCCGAAAATTTGGTTGCTGGTTTAGCGGTGCTACGGTGTCGTTTTGATGGCCTGCAAGTCTGTCATGGTGTCTGGTCGCCCGGTTCGTAATTACTTCACGCACGTATGGGATGTTGGAATCTGTATGAAGAGTGTGGTTCGTCATATACCAAGGAGCACCCATAAGACTTCGTAATGTCGTGGACTGAAATCTTTGTATGATGTCTATGTTGGAATAGCTCGAACAGCCCCATAGCTCGCAACCATACGTCCAAATAGGGCGTATGATGATTTTGTATATAAGAAGCTTATTTTCTGTTGCTAGTGGAGACTTCCTGCCTATAAGCCAGTACATATTTTTGAGTTTAAGGTCCACCGCCTTACGTTTCTTCTGTATGTGGTTTTTCCAAGTTAGTCTTTAGTCCCAGTGCAAACCCAGATATTTAACTTCTTCTGCTTGTGGTACAGGAATGTTGTTAATAGTAACTGGAGGGCATAGTCCTCTTCGCGTTGTAAATGTTATATGCACGGATTTTGTCTCGTTCACCTTGATTCTCCACTTGTCTAACCATTCCTCCACTAGATGTATGTGGTCTTGTAGTAGGCTTGTAGCAGTTTGGGAGTCTTCACTACACGCCAGAACGACAGTATCGTCTGCGAAAGTTGTCATATCAGTATACGGCGTGTTTGGTATATCAGCAGTGAACAGAAGGTACAGAACTGGACCCAAAACACTGCCTTGAGGAGCCCCTGCGGTGATTGGTTGTATTTGCGAAGTTTTGCTGCCGAATTGTATTTGGAAACGGCGGTTAGAAAGGTAGGATTGAAACAGGAGATAATACTGGTGTGGAAATAGTGCTTTGATTTTGGCCAGCAAACCTTTGTGCCACACCTTGTCAAATGCCTGCTTTACGTCCAAAAAGACTGCTGTACAGTACTTTTTATTTTCAAGAGATTTTTGAACAAAGTTTGATATGCGGTGACACTGCTGAATGGTGGAATGGTATGAATCCAAACTGATGGTTTGGGATCCATTCTTCTACCGATGTATCTTTATTTATCCGGTTTAGTATGAGTTTTTCTAGGAGTTTAGATATTATTGGTAATAGATTAATTGGGCGATATGACTGAACTTCATTTGGCGGCTTTCCAGGTTTCAATATTACAATGATTTGCGCCATTTTCAGTTGCGGGGACCAATGCGTTAAGCGCAGTATTGCGTTAAATAATGCTAGTAGTTGTTTTTCTCCTCTCACTAGAAGCTGTTTAAGCATAAGGCCAGTTATGAGGTCATAGCCTGGTGCTTTCATGTTACTCAATAATTTTATCTCCCTATGTAATTCTCCAATTGTAAGATCAGGTATTGGTGGTGATAGTTGTAGTGGAGCTTCGAGGAATGTATCAATGTCTACATCTATTGCTTCCGAGTTACGCTTAAATACTTGCCAGATGTTGCGCAAATAGGTCGGCTATTTCTTGTTCCGACCTTGCCCACGAACCCGCTAGATCGCGTAATGGAGGTACAAGTGTCTGCGGTCTCTTGAAGCCCTTTGTAGCTTTCCATATACTGTAGTCATCTCTGGAAAGGGACGTTACATGCTGTTGGAATATTTCATTTCTTACATCATTTAATTTTCGTTTGAGTCTATTAGCAATTTGATTGTATCTTGTTTTGCCTTGATTGTTGCGTGTACGTTGCCAAATTGCCCTAGCTTTCCTTTTTACCTTGACAAGTTCCAATACTTCTCTAGGGATATTCTTGAGAATTGGGTTTTTGCATTTCCATTTGTGGTCTAGCGTACCATGCAGCTTCTTGTATACTAGTTAAGAAGTTGTTAACTCCACTGTCTAGCTCTTCTATCGTTTTTAGATTTACATTGGTCCATATATTCTTTGAAAGCGTCCCAGTCTGTCCGTCTATTACACAGAGTTGGTTTGACTTCTATCCTAATTATTGCAGCGCTGATAGTAACTATGACAGGAAGATAAATCATAGCTGGATGTGATATCTACATAGTTGTTTGAAATACCTTTAGCAGTGAAAAAGTCTAATAGATCAGATATTTTGTTTTTGTCCGTTGGCCAATATTTTGGGCTACCTATTGAAAAATATGCGTAATTATGGTCGGTTATGAGCTTCTTAAATTCTCTGTCTTTTGTGGTTATGAGTCTACAGCCCTATATGGTATTCTTCGCGTTAAAGTCTCTGCCTACTAAAAATCTTTGACCTACTGCGTCAAAGAGCGGCTGTAGCATGGGTTTGGTTATGTTGTGCTGAGGGGGGCAATAGGCTGCCACTATTGCTATTGGGCTCGCAAGTTTCTTTACTTCTATCACTGTAGCTTGCAAGAAGTTTTCTTCGTACTTTAGAAATTCGTGGTGTATTATTGATTCTCGGATGATAATGGCTGCTCCACCATGTGCCGTACCATCCGGATGTTCAGTATAGTAGATAAGATAATGCGGTATTTTTATATGAGTTCTTATAGTATAGTGGGTTGTCGGTGCTATTCGAGAAATAACTAAGTTTATTATTTCAATATAGATATCTATAGGTTTCGATGGTTTTAGAATCTGTCTATAATATTGAATAAATCTTTATCAAGTTTGCGGTAGGTATTTTACAGCAAGAAAATTACTGCAACCACAATTTATCCGTTTTCACTAGCTTAAACGAATTTTAATATTTTGTCTTGATTTGAGGTATAACGTATTTTTTAGGTACATAATTTGAAGTAGCTTTAGATATACCGGGTATTAATAACAACTGCTTTCGATTATTTATTTAAAATACCAATAATAGGTTGTCCATCTGCGTAACACTTTTGTTGTACTGAAAATTACTCTCAACTTAATGCCACACATGGTTTTACATTTTTGTAATTTGTCTATAATTTTGAATAAATACATGCATGTGATATTTGACAGCAGGAAAATTACTGAAACTACAATTTATTCGATAGCAGTAAACCAGCTTAAACGAATTTTAACATGCTGTCCTAATTTGGGGTATACAGTATTCTTCAGTTACAGTATTTGAAATATGTTTAGATATACCGCATGTTAATAAAAACTAGATCATTCCTATTATCCGTTTTTTTTTAAATGTAATAATTGATTTTCTGTCTGCCCAATTTTGTGGTATTTCTGGTTGTACGGAAAATTACGTTATCGTTATTGCTAAAATTAAATGCCACTATATTATTATATTTCTATAATTTTAAATAAATGCATATAATAAACTACAACGCTAGCTTGATACTAAATTTTCTACAAATAATCGTAACTACCTGTTGATCGCGGTTAATTTAATTGGTCGAGTATTATACACTTTGATTAGAATATCAGCCAGTTCATAGTTCTTCTAACTAGTAAGTTCAGAAAATTATCATAATAAGTAGAATAAGTTACATCGTCTACAAATACAAGTTTATTACTGAAGTATGTTACAAATAACTTTTGTAACTGGCAGCTGATATTTGTTCATTTAATCAGTCAAATATTGCAGAACTTAATTGGAATATCAGTTAGCTCTCAATTGGTTTACTTGACGAAACAGTTATAAGTTTAGAAAAGCATAATATGATAATAAGCTACAAGCAATATACCTGTATTACTGAATTTTAAAAGTTGATGGATAGTCTAGTTATTAAAATAATTAAGTGGCGAATGGTATAATATGATAATTGTAGCGAATAACCTATGAAATAATTAACGAATATAATTTTAGTACTGAACTTTCATACAAATAACTGTAATTACGAGCTCATATGGGTTCATTTTATTAGTTAAATACAGTACAAGTTATTTGGAATATCAGGCATTTGATAGTTTGCCTAGTTAGTAGAA
>JABXWE010064143.1:0-12854 GCA_014611495.1 Limonius californicus
TAGTTTGGAACCCTTCAGTTTTAATAGTCGATATTAATTCTTGTAGAGGTTGCGAAATCGGCTTTAATTGTTCCGTCAGGTGTAACTGAGCCTCTGCAATATCTGATTGTAAGCTTTGATATTTCCTTTTTACAGCTTTTCTTGTTTTCAGCAGTTCACTAACTAACCGTTTATCCATCTTTCTGTAGCACGTGACTGCCCATTACTAACACTGTTAATTGCGCTTTGCAGTATATATGTGAAAGTAGCAATCGAAACCTTTTCTATATCTTCCTTCGTCTATTTCACTATCTTTGTCTATAACTAGAAACCCATAGTTGTCATTCCAACACAGTGCACATAAATCCTTAAACTTGTCAAAAGACATGTCGACGTTTACGTGATCGTCGTGTATGTGTTTTAGATTCGTTTTATCTTGCTGGAAGATGATAATAAGATTTGCATTGTCTCTAATAAGTTGTTTTGGAATAGAGGAATACGTTTGGGACAGATAAAAACAATCAATATTTCTATGGCGCCCAAAACAAAAGTAATCTCGAATTATACTTTGACTGTCGCATACAACATCATCGAAAATTATAACTGAGTTCGGTTTAGCCTCCTTAGGTTGTAGTATCTCAGCACCATGATCGTATTCATAATAACCAATTTCCCTTATAGGACTTAGTAAGTTTCTAAGATAACTATATGCAGGTTGCTCAAGAGCTTTCCCATATAAATATACATTTTCAAAGCGCAAACCGTTGGGATGTTCCAACAAGGTGATCATTAAGTTAGTTTTACCACAGTTAGATCGACCTACAATCAATCCTCTTTTACACCCCTTCCCCAGTAAAACACTATGTTTTCGGTATTGCGGTGTTAACGAACTGTCATCGTGATTTGTTATTGGAAGCGAATGTTTCTGTTTTTCAATTTTAAAATTATTCATTTCAACACCATTCGCATCAGTTGTCGTGTAATGAACTACTGTAGTCGGAAACTCGATTGGCATTATATATGTATCAATACTAAAATAGGGTTGACAGTTTGTAGCCGTCTGTCTAGCACAACAGGTTAATATGAGGGTTTACAAACAGAAAGAGGGTATTCGTCGTCGAACAGTTGCGAGGCGAGGTCGTGGTATCGTAAACACGCTCATTAATAAATTGCCAGTTGAATTACATATTCCCGGATACAAATTTTGCGGGCCTGGAACGAAATTAAAGAAACGACTTGCACGAGGCGATCAAGGGATTAATCCGTTGGACGAAGCTTGTAAGGAACACGATATCGCTTATTCCCAATACCAAGATCTTGAGAAACGTCACGAAGCTGATAGAAAACTTGCTGCAAAGGCTTGGGAACGTGTTCGTTCCAAGGACGCTGGGATTGGGGAAAAAGCTGCTGCAGTAGCTATAACTGGAATTATGAAAGGAAAAACCAAGCTCGGAATGGGTGGTCGCCGTCAAAAGAGGAGGCGTACTAGGAGAGTTGGAAGAAAGCGTGTAGGTGGAGTCATCAGCTTTACGGGAGCTGTTACTCGAGCACGAAACCGACTTAAGGGTAATAAGGGAAATGATTTACTGAAAGCTGCTCAAATAGCTCTAACTGCCATTAAGAAAAAGAACATCAGTCAACCAAGAACGAGAATAATCAAAATCCCCAAAACGGGTGGTATTTTACCGCTTATACCAATATTTGCCGCTTTAGGCGCTCTCGGATCCCTAGGAGGTGGTGCTGCGGCTGTCGCTAAAGCCGTTAACGATGCTAAATCTGCTGCAAAAGATCTGAAAGAAAAGGAGCGGCATAACAAGGCCATGGAAGCAGTTGCTCTTGGGAAAGGATTATATTTGAAGCCCATATAAAAAAGGTTTTGGATTATATTTGAACCCATATCAACCAAAAAACTAAATGTCAAGCTACCGCTACGCGCGTTAACGAACGTTGATTTAGTGAAATATGCTAAGATATTAAAAATTCCCAATTTTCGGGGGGTTTACATGCGCAACGATTTACCTTCAACGATTCATAAGAATGAATCGGGTATATTAAATCTAGACGATAAGATTGGGGAAGGTACGCATTGGACTGCATACATCAAACGCGGCCTTAACGTATCATACTTTGATCCTATTGGAAATTTAAAACCCCCACTGGAATTAATAAAATATTTTCGCAGCGACGGTAGCCGAAATAAGATTACGTATAACTTTGACCGCTATCAAACGTTAACTTCCAACAAATGCGGTCATTTATGTTTACAGTTTTTATATAGTTCTGCGAGCTAACTTTCTTTGCAGTGTACAATTGGGCCTTGAATATATCGTTTCGCAATGTCTACAATTTTTACATTTACCGGTGATAAGTCAGTTTTAACTGCCGATTTCAGTCCTCCAATTTTTTTGGACGACGATAGTGAATATGTTCTGGGGTTACTAAGCTTTGAGACGTATCATACTATTCCAAATGTGATTAAAGGAGTGAATGATGGTTTTAAAATTACCCAACTGAACGATGACATTGTGCTACCGCAGGGGTCATATGAAATTAATCAGATCGCCGAGTACATACAGAATGAATTGAAAGGGTCTGGAGTGAGCGTGGCAATAGAAGGAAATAATAGCACTATGCACACAACTATTAAAACATCTGCTGAGATCGACTTCACGACTAACAACTCCATAGGTGGATTACTAGGATTCGACAAAATAAAAGTTCCTGCGAATAAAGCGACTAAATCTCACCATATTGCGAGGATAATGAAAATTAATTCTATCTTAATACATTGCAATATATCTGTTGGCTCTTACAAGAATGGTAAACCAGGGCATATCATTCATCAATTCTTCCCTACTGTACCGCCTGGCTTCAAAATAGTTGAAACTCCGAATCCGGTTGTTTATCTTCCAATTAGCACAAAAACAATTACCGGCATAACACTTCAAATACTCGATCAAGACGACGAACCGATCAGTTTCAGTTCTGAAACCATAACGGTCAGTTTGCATTTGAAGAAGGTGTAATGGGGTTCCGATTCAGCCCATACTACTACACATCCAACATCAATAACTCCGCACCCGTCCACGGCGGATCTATAAAGCGTCGAAACAAGTGTTCCAAGGTCAGTAAGAGTTCAGCATCCGATCAGTTGACAAAGAAGAATAAAGCATTCCTCAAATCGCTAGGCTTTCAAGTGTTACAATGAGTATTTTGAATATTGGTGAAAAAGTTCTTGTAGACAATTCTATTGTTAGCAATCAAATACACACCCATCAACCCTACACTAATCGCTTTGAAAATAATGACGAAATTCGGATTCCGATTCAGGAAGATATGTCCACTCTACCCGGCTTAAGCCACATATACATTGAAGGAAGCCTAAAAAAAAACAGGTGAACCTACAACAGTTAAATTTGTAAATAATGGTGTAGCTCATCTATTTAGTGAAATCCGATATGAAATGAATGGCGTTGTTATTGATTCCGTAACTAAACCAGGTATAACATCCACTATGAAAGGTTACGTTTCCTACACCTCAAATGATGTGAAAAAGCTGCAAAATGCAGGATGGCTTCCGACCGACAAGAGCGATATACTTGATGCCGCTGGCAACTTCAATGTCTGCATCCCTCTCAGAATGTTGCTAGGGTTCGCGGAGGATTACGGAAAGGTTATACTGAATATCAGACAAGAATTGGTCTTAATTCGAAGCAATACCGATATTGATGCTTTGTTTAGCATAACTCAAGATGACGTCAAAGTTACGATTAACAAAATTTATTGGAAAGTACCCCATATTACAGCTGGTCTTGCACAGGAATTAGCGTTAACGAAATATATAGATAAGAATATCGATACCCAAGTGGCGTTTCGAAGTTGGGCGCTTCACATCATCTCTGGAGTAAATGAAAATACTCGCCATTCCCACGCTATTGCTACCAGTACGAAATTGCAAACTCCGCGACACGTTATCCTGGGTTTCCAAACAGGTCGTTCCGGAAAACTAAATAAAATGATGAGCGACTTTGATCACTGCAATATTCAAAATGTTAGAATCTATTTAAACACCGAACGATATCCCTATGATAATTTGAATCTAGATTTCTCACATAATCATTTGGCAACTCTCTACGACATGTATTCGCATTTCCAATCCGCATACTACAACAAACATGATGAACCCCTGCTTTCCCTACCAGAGTTTAAGCAAAAAGCGCCTCTGATCGTTGTGGATTGTTCAAACCAAAAGGATTACTTACAGGCGAACGCCGTGGTCTTTAGATTAGAATTTGAAACTGCTAACAATGTTGAGGCGCATACAACTGCGTATTGCTTGGTTTTGCATGATAAAGTGTTTACCTATAACGCTCTAACTAAAGCGGTTAAACAACTGTAAACCAAGAAAGGCTCAGTTTACTCGGTGTCGCGGTCGAACCAACATCTACAGCCTCATATCGTCAACCAAACTGTGACTACAACACTGTTCTCTATGTTTGTCATAGTAGATGTACAATGCTTCAAGATAGGAAAAAATACGTTTTCACCTAAAGAATTAGCAGCATATGATGGAAACGCAATTTCACATTACATCTTCAGAGCGCCATTTCCTTTCGACACGCTACCTCTACATTTACAACAACAAGCTCAGTGGTTGATGAATAATCATCACTGCATTAATTGGGAAGAAGGATTTACACCCGTTTTCATGTTCCCCAAGATCCTGGAACGACTTCTTCGAGATGCCGATGTAGTGTACGTAAAGGGTCGTGAAAAGGCTGCATTCCTAAGACGCTACACCAGCAAACACATCGTTGAAATAGAGGAACAGCCAGCTCTGTCAGCATCCCAACCCTCTTGCATGCATCATTTGAAATCACTGTGTTACTGTGCATTATCTAATGTTTATCATATATACCGCCACTATGTAATGCAATAATTTACCAATAAACTTTTTTATGTACTTACTCCTTTCATTTCATAAACTACAGGTTTACTTTTAAACGTATTTATTGTTTCAGACTACATTGTTTTACACCTCAAATATATTTATTAATAATACCAAAATTATACGCACAACATTAAACTACACAAGCATATTTATTAATAATACAAAAATTATACGCACAACATTAAACTACACAAGCATATTTATTAATAATACAAATTCTGCAAACTACATAAAACTAATCGAACCTATTTATACGAATACTGTTTAGTTATTAACTTATGAAAAACGTTCAATATATATACGTTTACGGTGATCGCTATTTAACACATGTGACACTACTTTGTGAGTCTCTGCAATTCTTCTTTCAAATCTATATCTGTCCAAAGCAACATGTTGCCAATATCCTTTTCTAGCCTGCTCATATGCAAAACTCCATGTCACCATGTTGTGGATTTTGTTTTTCGACAAATCAAATCGTACTTTGGTCGCCATGTTGTCGTTCTTCGGGTTTCATGAATTTCTTTATAATTTCAGTATGTTCCTCTAACTTCATACAGTCTAGCTTAAACACAAGGCACCTAATGCACATATCACCATTAACATATTCATCACACAATGCACCGGCATCAGTATACAGTTTTTCCAATCTCGCAAGTTCTTCATCCGTTTCCATTCGTGCCAGGTCGTACACCCTTGCATGTGCTTCCATAAACGCTAAATCCCTAAACCTACTTCTAGTTATTTCGACAGCAGACTTTACATCCGTAGGGGCTGTTCGCGATGCTTCGGCATAACACATCCACATCGTTGCTAGTTAATCGCTTCACTGGAGAACGTTTGCGCAACGTATTCCCTTTCCATATCTACCCCTACTACTCCCTCCGCCAATTTTACCATCTCCAACATGCACAGCCCGTTTTCAGTTTCCACATTCAAATTATTAATTACACTTTGAATATTACTTTGCCATTCACCGGGTAGGGTTGACACTCCTTTGACGACGTTGCTATAAAAGTTATGAAACTCTAACGTTTTTAAATAGTTCAACCGATATTCTATTAAAATTTGCAGGTTCCACAACTCCGTCAGAGACTCTATTCCCAGGTATACCTCCGACCCACAGTCATCTTTTACGAGAATAACTTTGTTGGTTCCAATTGTTTGGCAGCTGATTCGTTTCCCCGCACCTACTATTGGCGGTTGCGTAAACCCTTCTTTTGCAGTAAAATAATCCGCTATAACGTTCCGACAGTCCATTAACGACTTCCATTCCACCGCGTCGAAGACGATCCAGTCATTCTTGTTCCCGTAAATTAACACTGCCGGTGAAAAGAACCCGTAACAACGCAATCCCACCGAAACGAATTTACTGTTTGATTTGTTCAGCGGATAACATCTTTCATTTATTAGAAGTGGAGAAGTGGATTGACTACGTTTACTGTTCGCGGGACCAATTTCGGCTGCTTTATACTTAAGTTGATTTTTCACGTTTTCAATTGTCTGCTTTAAATTATCCATAATAACGGCTTTCACACTCGCGAGTACTTTGCACTGTGTCGACTGGTTAATACTGTGGATACCCTAGCTCCAAAGTCGTTATATAGCACTTCCTCAAGGCTACCCCTCCATCACTAGCAATTACTTGAAGACCATTTCCCCCACCACCAACAACCTTCAAGTCGAGGTTATACCTCCCACCTTAAGCCTTTAAGGTCATGTCTACGACTACCCACTACCTTATATTCAAGGTTGCTGCTGGTGGGGGTTTCGGCCTTCAACACTTTGTCCGGTAGTGGGTTGAGGTAGCCTTGAGGAAGTGCTACATATATCCAACCGTTACTGCGACAAAGTTCAGTTCAGTGTGTACAGGGCATCATGAATACTATATACGAATACTGCGACGAAGACTTCCTCGACGACGAGGGTGTTTACAACTTCAATTGTTTCTCGGTTTACGCGAAGAGTCGACCTGTAAACACCAAACTTCTTCATGCGATCGCAACCATCGCCACTACCCGCTTCATGGGTGGTGAGCGCATCGCTGAGACGCAGATCCTGACAACCCGAAATTATCCAGTCGCATCCCATGAAACCTCATCCTTAGAAGAGCACTTCCACCGGTTGATTATGGATCCCATTAGACGTTTCATGAGCCGACACTATGAAAGCTCACTCCAAAATCTCACATTCCGTTGGGACGATGATGAGTAATTCCTCATTCCTTAATCACACCTCCCACCATTTAACCTTCAATATTTCCCCCACCATTCAACCTTGAATTTTTTCCCCCATCATTCTGCTTATAAGTTCAGCCTGCCCGACTTCAGTGTTAGTTGGTTTGTCTTTCTCAAACTGTTAATATGTGCGGTCAAGTTCCAGAGTTCAGATGCTTTACGGAGCGCTTGCTAACATTCGCGAATTGGCCGGGAACTCAATCTCCTGACGAACTAGCGCGTGTCGGTTTCTTTAGCTGCAAAGCACGTGCAGGTTTCTTTAGAACCAAACAGCTTGGCATTCATGCGGATGAGGTGGAATGTTTCTACTGTGGAGTTCGCATTTTTGACTGGGAGCCGTCAGATGAACCGCTTGCTGAACATCTCAGATGGTCCCGACATTGCGGATTCGCTCTACTTATGCAGGGATTAAAAGCTGTAGAGGAGTTAATCGAGCAGGCCAAAAAAAGACTCCAATGGACCGACAGCAGCAGCCTCGAAGACATCGGTGCAGATGTTGCTGGTAACAACGTTGCAGACATTAGCAATCGCGAATTACTACTTAAGATATTGTATCAACTCACACATAAACCTGTTTAATGCTGATAACATACTTTAATAAATGTATCAATAATGCTTTACTATGTTTTCATTTTGTTTATTCTGAAGGGTGGTAGAGTATATATAACTATTCCACACAGTTTATTTCACCATTTCCAAGTTTGCACCAGCACCACCAACATGGTGCGTGAAACGTTAGTTCTTGAGTACATATTCGATGACATAGCTGTTCAAGCCAAGCACGCCGTAGACAAACTTGAGCTGATAGTTATTAATCATCTCATGGAGATGAAAAACAACACTATGTCTTTGCATTTAAAAATTACTGGTAGTGCAACATTTATTCCAAATGATTTAGAACTTGTTATTCCTGAGACGGAATTAAATGCCGATACCGATGTGAATGAGTGGTATGAAAAAACCTTCAGCAATGTTTTCCATTTGATGGAAAAGACATGTCACCGCTTGCAACGCTTATACCTCGAGGTTACTGCAGATTTTAAAACAACCGAATTTCTCGGTAAAGGAGACGGAGAATTAGTTCCAATTCCAGATTTTATAACAACCAAGGTTCAAGGCGTAAATACCTGCAGGAAAATCCGCATTTGCTAAGACTTGTATAGTGCATGTTTCGAATTATTATGTAAAACTTGTATTTTATGTATTTGCAATTATCATGTAATTTTTTGTACAATAAAAACTTATAAGATTTTGATTCGTTTTGATTGAATTGACCTTACACATTCAAGGTTTAGGGGGGTGCTGGCCGGCCTTGATCAGTTACTCAAGGTTTTCTGAGAGGTGATGACCTTGGACTCAAGATCCAGTGAGGGGAATCTGATGACCTTGAATCGAAGGTCGAGTGAGGGGAAACAATGGCCTTGACCTTGAAATCAAGGTCAGGAGTGGGGGGTGGTCGTCAAACTGTCCAACTCTATCTACTGATAGAAGTGCAAAAAAATTTCTTATTACCTGCCAGTATTGGTTAATACTATTAGGTAGGTCAAGAATTTCTATTCTGTCTGTTGTTGAAGCTGGCAAGCAGTGTTTCTACCAAAATGGAAAATTTTACGAACATTGAACTTACTGATGTTGTTTACGTTGATTTACGGGGAAGCTCAAGGAAGGCAAATGTACTTAGAGCGATATCATCAGCGCGGCATTCCAAACAGCCGTACATTTACTAGAACAGTCCAACATTTACGGGATTATGGCACGTATCAATCACAAAACCATCATCGCGGTCTTCCAAGAGCAGAAAAGGTTGTTAATGTAGAAGTCTTGGAATTAGTGGAGGAAAGTCCTAGTGTTAGCACTAGAAGACTTGCGTTACAAACTGGCGTTTCCCATTCTACTGTTTGGAGGATTTGGCGGGATCAGGGACTATACCCTTACCACTTTCAACGCGTTCAAGGTTTGCAGCCAGCGGATTATGTACGTAGGCACGATTTTTGTGAATGGCTTCTTCAAAAGTACAACAATCAACCAAATGTCCTGTTCAATTTTTGATCTACTGATGAGGTAGGATTTACGCAAGAAGGGGTGTTTAATGTCCATAATACCCACATTTGGTCAGATGAAAATCTACACGAAATACTGGAACACAGTTTCCAACAACGGTTTGCCCTAAATATATGGGCAGGCATTGTAGGTGATCACCTTATTGGGCCATACATTTTACCTGCTCGTTTAAATGGAACTCTGTATTTACACTTTCTCAACGAAGTCCTACCATAATTGCTTGAAAACGTATTTTTAAAGACACGACGTAACTTGCTTGATGGTGCTCCGACTCATTATGCTAGGGATGTAAGGGAATGGTTAAATAATAACTATCTTGAAAAGTGGATTGGACGAAATGGGCCAGTTGCATGTCCAGCTCGTTCGCCAGATTTAAATAGTTGTGATTTCTTTTTGTGGGGCTACATAAAACAGTTAGTTTATTCTACGCCAGTGAACACAGTTGGGGAATTGAGGGAACGCATTGAAGACGCTGCCGATAGGATTCGGCAAGATCCTACCGTTTTCGCAATGATACGTAATTCAAGGCTTCGACGTGCAGAAGCTTGTGTTCTCAGTGGTGGTCGTCATTTTGAACATTTATTGTGATCCACTTTTCACTTTTGAGGTAAACTGTTTTTTATGATTTTTTCACAATAAATGATGGGTATTCTCAAATAATTTAGTACTTTTTTAAATGCTTTATGCGTTTGGAGGTTTTTTTGCATGAAGCAGCACTTGTTTGTAATTTTTATACCCCATGATAAAGTAAAGACGCAAACATTTAATTTAGCGGCAAATGCATTTCTTAAATGCCTTATAATTATAAAAATGTCCAATTGCTTCAATTAAACCTTGACCCCTCCCAATTCCGTAGTTTATCACATGCTAGACAAGTTTTTACGTGTTTGCCACCTTGGATTTACTTTACAATTAGGTAATAACCTTCTACAGCTTAAATGCATTTTCTATGTATCATCAGCAGTTCTCAAACAAAATTTTATTTTATTTTGTAATTATACAAATAAACTTAATGATTTTTGAAAAATGAATAGTACCATTTAATTCTACTTGAGCCAATCTATTACTGGTTTAAATATTTGTACCTATTTCTGATACACCCTGAATAAACTTTTTTCCTTGGTTTGGTGTGGAGAACTAGCTCCCAAAGGCATGCAGGCATTTAAGTTACACCCTGTATACTTTTTTAACCTCCCTAATCCGCAATTGGCCTTCCAGCTGATGTTGATTTTGAATGTTGAATGTTATATTAAAATGACGGAATAACGTTAGAGACGAACTGTATTACAATCTTGATGTTAAAAATACCACCCAATTTCCTACGAACGTTTATTTCTCTTTTGCATAAAAATCTAAAGAATTGACTTTTAAGATTTTTTTAGCGTCTTCATAAATAATGTATTAAATTTTCAAACATCAAATTTTGCAGAACAAAAGCAATACTGAGGGATCCCGTTTGGTTTCATCTTTTGATGTTTAACCTTAGAAATTTGAATTCTATTCACGCTATTTATTACACGAAAAAATGTATTAATCGAAATTCTCCTTAGTCAACGCTCCCGTTTTAAATAAATATTTTATCAATGCAAAACCGCGATTAAATTCGCGAGCCCGAGCTGCCTAAATTTTAAATTAAAAAATTGTTTGCATTAAATTCTCGTTTTAAGACCAATAAAGGTTTTCGTTTAGTAGGAACGTTCACCGGCGGTGCTTCATTTATTCAAGTTCTCATAAAATGCATTATTTTATCTTTCCTTTTATCTATAATTCAAGTTTAGCAGTGACATTACAAAAGAGCTCTCTTCCAGTCTGCTTCCGATGTCGGAAGTTCTACACAGGGGAAAAAGCTTGCAGTTAAACTTTCACCGCTAGAAAATTAAAAAGTTCTCGGATCGGAAACAAAATAATGAAAATTCCTAAAGTTAATAAGCGCAATGCGTTGATCCAATTATGAAGAATAATGGAAGTTAATTACAGTTCCCATAAAACACCAAAAAAATTCAGACGATTTCAAGAGATAACCTACTCGGTATTAAATTAAAACCTAATTTCCTTAAGTACAAACTCTCATTATGGGAAAATTCGCCGGAGCAGAATCATTCCGGCCCTCGCTTTAATGCATTTTGAACGTCATAATTTAAAATTTGATTTAATCGCATATGCACGGCGCTTTTCGGGCTGCGCCGGTAGCATATTTATAGTCGGGGGGTTGAAATGCATTTCATGAAAATTGTATTAAACCCACAATTCGTTTTGTTACAGCCACTTAAGCTCAGGCCTGCTGAGAATAAATCCCCTAATTCCGAACACCTACCACATTTATCACTGGGACACAATACTTCAGCCTCTTTCTTAATTTCTCGGACGTGTTAAAAGGGAAAACTCCAAATTGCATTCCGGGGAGAAATTTACCGCAAACGCGCCCGACGATTATTAAAAATTCGAGAAAGCTCACGTGCAAGACGACACAATAACCGAAGAATGTAAAATCGGTGCTTTTTCAGCAGCGCTCAGTTTTTCCGGTCTGCAACGTCTAAAGCGAAATATTCAGATGAAGTAATTATGGGAGTAAAAATACTCTGGCCTTATAACGAAAACATGAGAACGACGCAGTGGGTAAAATTTGGGGAGCACATACAACTTGGAAATAAATTAAGCGTTATATAATTAATAGAGGGTAGAAACAGGGTGCGTAATGGAAACACTGGATGATTCAGCACTATGTGCGAAGCAGCGGGGCACAAGGCAACCTACGGCAGTACACAAGGGTTAGAAGAAATTCCACCAAAATACCAAAAATAACAAAGTTAGGAGGGTTAGTGCCTAGATGTCAACCCAAACGCGCTTGAATTTAGTGGATCCGCAATTTGAAATTTAAATTTGTAGCCGCTTAAATTTCACTTAAAATGAAAGTGAATGAAAATCAAGATGGAACATTTCCAAGTGTGCCCCAGTTCTAAGTCAAATATATACACTTAAAAGTGCGTTTTCCAATAATTTGCGGCTAGATGAACGCTTCTTCTAACACGGTTTTAACAATTGCATTTTTAGTAATCGCTGTACTTTCTAACCTCACTTTTGTGCTGACTATTACATTTCACTTACTTCTATCTTGCAATGACTTGTAGATACGTCATAGGTAAACTACAACTGATTAAATAAAGGAGGATGATTAGTGCTCTGGTAAATTCCAAGCAACTATAGAAAAACTATTTAAAATAGCCACAAACTGACTTAAGACACATAGATGACTAAAATAAGAGTTGGTTCGGCAATACAACATCGTTCCCACGATTTTCCAAGACTGCCAACTAACTGTACCTTTCTAAAAATTAGCTGAGTGTACCTGGAATGATATTTTTTACCGTAGACTAGACACTACAACTACAAACCGTTTCTGTAGCTTGTAGTGCGGAGAGAATGAAATGGTTTACGTCAGTGTTCAACGTTCAACCATGTTTACTACTGCGAAACCTACGTTATAATGGCTTAAATCTAAATTCATTATATTGACCAAAAATCTGGAGTTAAAAGATATGGCGATTACAGATCGATAAACCTCATGAGCCATCGCCTTAAACAAAAGAATATATATATATATATATATATATATATATATATATATATAT
>JABXWE010064145.1:0-11551 GCA_014611495.1 Limonius californicus
AACGTGTCAAATGTGTATATTATGTAATTTAAAAATAAAGTATTATTTTAAGCATTTCTGGTTGCATAATATATTTATTTATCCATTCACAAATTTTCCTGAATACGTTCTGGATAACCTACCTGCAACGACCCCTAACACTTGCAGCTTCTCTTTAAGTCAACAGCTTAACAGCTACTAAATGTTTGGTTCAACTATACACATTTTAAGCGAAAATGTGTCTTCTACACCGAAATCCTAATGATTCAACATATACACGTTGGGAAGCTTTATTTCCACTGTGGTTTCCATTTAATTTTCTATTGGTACTGTTTTCTAACCAATATAGGATTTCCAAGGGAATTCCTACAAAGGGTTACAGATTAAATTCGCATTTATAAAATTAAGCCCAACGGCTTCTACTGTACCTGTACTAATATTTTCACTATACTAAGTTTTTGTCATACCCTTGCGTCCTTTGTACACCGCACGGCAAACAACGCCAACATTCATGTTTCATATTCTATAAGCAGTAGTATGTTGTTTCTCGTCCTCATATAATGCTGGAAACTTTCAAACTGTGCCTAATACAACTACGAGACCGTATCGCTTTACAAGCTAAATGGAATCTAACTTTTCGAATATGAAATGTTTTAGTGTATTCGAAAATTATTATAATTTGGCGATACTTTAAATGCTCATATAGTTCACTGTTGTTATTTTTCATTATTTGTAACAATTCAGTCAGAGTAAACATCCCAGGTGTTCTTCTGCTACTGATAACTTTAGAACTTCAAAGCGACCTGGAATTTTCTCTACAAGCTGATTGTGAGACATTAATAGAAAGACAACATTGAAGTAGTGTTTGATCATTTGCCAGTTTGGTTCAATATAAAGCTTATTGTAAATATCCTTGAGTTTTGACTTAATAACGGGAAAAATACTAAAGATGCTACATAGAAAACCCATCGTACTACTAACAACGATCTATAATTGCATCCATGAGTTTCATATTCTCCAATTATATGGAAGTACGCACATATCTTAATTGTACCTAAGCCTGGGAAGAAACGGAAGATGTGACATCTTACCGACCTACTAGCATGTTGCCGTTGATGACTAAACTGTTTGAGAAGCTCTTCCTCAAAAGACTTCAAGAAAATACAGATATATTCACGCAACTGCCGCAACATCAATTTGGGTTTCGCGAATGACATTCCACTACTCATCGGACGCACAGGATTGTTAACGCTATATCGGAAAGTCTTAATGAATAAAAATTTGCACTGCTCATATACTAAGAATGGACCAAAACAGACTAGTTAAGAAGATAATGAAGACAGGCAGAATGGGGAAAAGAAGAAAACCAAGACTCAGAAAAAACTGGCTACAAAGAATAGAGGATTTAGACAGACAAAGAGGAAAGACGAGAGAAGAGATGAAAGCACCGGCGATGGGCGGGAAGAGATGGAAAAATTGGGTCAAGAAATAGCAAGATAATAATCCAACACTATGCGGGTATAAACTATAAGGATTCTAGAAGAAGAAAAAGAAGAAGTGTTCTTAGACGTCTCCCAGACGTTCGACGAAGTATGGCAAACTGGGTTGCTCGATAAATTAAAAACGTTAATAGCAACTTATTACTACTTACTGCTTAAATCCTACTCCGATCGATATTTCTCCGTCAAAAATGCCAACAAGTCATTTACGTACTTTCTTATCAGATCCGGTGTTCCGCAGGGCAGTATTTTGGGCCCGTTGCTGTATCTTTTATATACGGCTGACTTACCAGAAACTGAAACCACGGTTACCACTTTTGCTGATGATTTGGCAATTTAATCTACTCACCAAAACTCGATTACCGCATCCGCAAATCTCCTACACCGTCTAAATCTAGTGATTGGTTTGACAAATGGCGAATTAAAATCAAGCAATCGAAATCAGCTCAAGTGGCGTTCACCATTATAAACAGCATCTGCCCACCAGTCAACATCAAAGGCACACCTGTACCTGTAAAAACAGAAACTAAATATCTAGGACTACATATTGTTACGCTTAAAATCGTAACTGATAAGGAGCCCTTTTCCTTATCACCGGGATCTCCAGAGAAACAACTACCCTTATATAAAATGATTGGTTTTATTCATTTATTACACGCTACAAAACAATTATAACTTATTCTAGAATATTCTGTTAAAACTACTTACAAAAATATAAACAGGTATAAGGCCATTGCTGAGGTGGAATGTTTTCTTTCTCAAATCGCTTACTGGCAACTGTCAACTATGCACTGACTGTCACTACTACCACTACCACTACTGGACTACTGTACTACTTCTCTCAACTCTGAAGTGCCTTTTTATAAATTCCTTTTTGTACCCATAAGCTCTGACCTGGTTATTACTTAATTTCCCTTATCAAGCGTATTACTTATTTCACATTGCCCAATTTAATATTCCAATGTGCTTTAATTCTGCCGAGTTAAAATGACCTCGTTGCTTGCAACATAAATGTGTATGCAATTGAAATCACATTACAACAGCTATGCAGTAATAATAATTTAATTTATAATTTTGGAAATTGGGTTCGTAACAATATCGACCAGCGTCTCACCTGGAATGCAAACATTTAAGCTAAATGCAAACAATTGGATCTGAAGTATCGTGAAATGCACTGCCTTCTTGGTAGGAAGTCTAAATTGTTAATCTGTAACAAACTTTTACTATACAAGACTATGCTAAAACCAATTTGTATTTTTGGTATACAACAGTGGGGATGTGCCAAACCAACGCGAAGAAAAGCAATTGAGTAATTCCATCCCAAAGCACTTCGTACACTAGTTGATACGCCCTGGTACGTCACCAACCAAACCTTACAAGATGACCTCGGGATTCCATTCGTCTTTGACGGAATTAGAAGTTTCGCAACGAATTACCACCAGAGGCTCCATGGACACAGCAATCAATTAGTTCAATAGCTGTCCATTGATCACCCAACCGCAAGACGTCTAAAGAGGACATGGCCCGCCACCTGCTGTGAAAGGGTATCCTTAAGGAGTATCATCGATGGATGGTTCCTGCTAGCAATACAATTTCTGTTAATACATTTACTTAATACTTCTATGTAAAGTAGAGTCCAATTAAAGAAAAGATCCTTAAGTATACATGGTTAGGGTTAATTAACAACTTACGGTCTTGAGACTATTTCACACAGTTTAATGCCTAGCCGTCAGATCAGCAATACCAGGCAAACTAGGCTATCCGTAGTTAACTGCGCCCAATCCCCAGTCCCACCAAACGTTCAATCTAGAAGTTATGTAGATTGTGTTACTACTAGGTTAAATCAATATTAGCAAAGGATGGGCCAACCCACTTGCCTCATTTAACTTTGCGCAATCGGGTCAGTTCATAGCCTGGCCGGAGGATTAGTAATCCCAGGCAAACTTGGCTATACATATGTTCAATGATATTGCCGGTGATGGAAATTGAAATAGAGTGATGTAGATGTACCTTCACAAGCCATAAACTTCAGCTACTAATGGATCTAAACAAACCCACCATCCGAAAGCGTACTGCGACAATGACCGGGTACTGGATGTAGTTAACCATGTGGTGAAAACGATTTGACCACAATGAGTAATTTAAAATTCTATGTACGCCAAATAATATTCTGGAAAATTGCTCGGCAAAGGATGGGTGACAATTAGCGATCAGCAAAATATTCTAAATTTGCAGAAATGGCCATGAAATGTAAACATCGATATGGCACGATTATCCTCAAGCTACATCACTAATTCTCATTCAATTAGTGTCTGCTGTGAAAGGGTATCCTCGATGGACGGTTCCTTCTAGCAATACAATTTCTGTTAACACATTTACTTAATACTTCTATGTAAAACAGAGCCCAATTAAAAAAAAAGACCCTTGAATACACAGGGTTAGGGTTACTTAACAACTTACGGCCTTGAGACTATTTCGTACAATTTTCAGCGCAATGCCTTACAACTAGCTCCAACGGCACAAAAAAAGTATTACAAATTCTGCAACTGATTATAATTGCGTTCTCCCCAATCAGTATAATAACTATGAAAATAATTTTCAATAACTTTAATCTATTGAACAATAAAATTACTTCTGTACGTACGACCTTGAAATAATTATACAGGGTGTTTATTAAACACAAGCAAAAATTCAAGGAATTATTCCCTGGACTATTCTAAAAATATTTTGTCCTTTGATGATTTATAAAAAGTCGCTTTGTTTCGAAGATACAGGGCGAAAAATATTTTCGACAATATTAACATTTTATTACCAAAAATTACATGTAAAGTGTCTTAATCTACAAGAACTGTAGAAAATGACTAGCTCCAGCTACGATGCAAGAATCCAATCCTCTCCTCATTGACTGCCGAACTCTTTCAAAAACACCAGGGTCGTTTCTTATTGAGTTACACCCAGCAATTATCCGAGTCTGTTCCTAAAAGTTGCGATACACTTCGCCGGTAAGTCTTGCTGGTAGAAATACCGGTCCAATTAGCCCACAATTCCAACCCAAACGTTCAACGAGAACTGATGTTGGAAACGATCGTCAAGTACCTCATGTGGATTTTCTTCAGCCCACACATGGTTATTGTGAAAATTCCATATTGCATTTCTTGAGAAATTCGCTTAATCGGTAAAAAGAATCAGCGTCAGTAGTTGAGGTATTTGAACCTATGTGTGCAAAAGCCATTGACAGAATGCAATACATGGAGGAAAATCAACAGTAAGAAGTGTCTGAACGCGTTGTATGTGGTATGAGTACAACAAGTAGTCCCTAAGAATTTTCCAAACAGTCTCATTACTTACATTCAAAGTATTTGCAATTTCTCGAGTAGAAATACCTGGATCTTCCCGTATCATGTCCAGCACATTCTCTTCTACTTCTACCGTTCTACTGTCATTGGCCTTCCTGATCCTCCACTTCGTTTCAATGTGCCTGTTTCATGAAGACGTTGATAAATACTTTAGAAGGTTTTTCTATCAGGAACATTACGGTCAGAAAATCGTCCAATGTAGCTTGTATTGAATTGCCATCAGTAAGCCCATAAATGAAATGCATGTCAATCATCTCGACGTTCGTATAACGATTCATGATAGAGGACTTCACTAACAAAAGTTAAAGTATTAAAGACAGAAAATACATGTCAAACAGCCAAACGTCAATCAGTCTCAACAAATTCGACACATACAAAATGATCAATCACGAGACGTATTCAAATGAAATCCACGTTTAATCTGATTTTTTTTTCAATGTCTGCACTTGCCAGTTGTTAGTGGATAAAACAGCCGTTCTTAGTAATCGGAATGTTGTTAAAAGACGCATTTTTTAAAAATTTTTATACTCGGTAAGGCCAGTGTAGTACGCCATACTTTTATTTCGGCTACATTAATCATTTGAAAAATATCAAAATTGGTTTTGTCGAATATTTTCTCGCCCTGTATGTTCGAAACAAAGCGGCTTTTCAAAAATCATCAAAGGACAAAATATTCTTAGAATAGTCCAGGGAATAACCCCTTGAATTTTGCCGGATGTTTAATAAACACCCTGTATACAATGTTCAAGGTCAATGTGTTAGACTGAAATCAAACCTCATCAGCCATCAACCGTAAACCAAACGAGAATAAGATATAATTTTCAGTAACAGTCGAAGTGCTGATATCCGGATATTTTAGATAACCGCCAGTCATGTGAACTTTCTACTATGTCTGTACATCGGAGCCATATAGATGGTAGTTCGCCTATATATAGAGATAAATATAAAATAAATTTGTAATTACTTATGCCTATAATAACCGAGGCTGCGTATGACCTATTTGTACTACTTTGAATAACAGTGGGCTATTTTCTTTCTCTCTCTCACTCTCTCGTTCTCCTCTTAGAATGCCTTCTAACTTATGAGATGTTCTTTATGTGTCTATCGTTCGCATTTTAATGTATCACAGACGTGAAATTGCGGCCAAAACATAATCAGCTACCAACGGCAAATCAAAGATATGCTGAAAATAATATAATAACCAGTATAATAATATGTAAATTTCAGAATCACTCAAATTTACGTCCTTGAAATAGATTTATAAAATTTTCAAGGTCATTATGATAAAATGAAGTTAAAGCAACATGAATTAACAATACTAAATCAACGACTGTTCTGAAATAATATAATATTAAAAATGAAATAAAGAATTGCAAGTCTGCAAGAAGATGTACAGCAGCTATGAGAAGTCACGCACGTCCAATTCAAGTTGAATCGTAATTACGACTAGAAGGTGCTGCAAAACAATTTCCAGAAAGTATTTGTTCAACAATTGTAGAATAATTCGCATACTTCAGGGTCATTTCACCAGTAACTTTATCTTTCAGTTGTTTATCTACGTCAATCAATAGGAACAAAATTACTATTAGGCGACTGTCAGTAATAACTTTTAAGTCACGTAACTTCCGACGACTTTGAGAAAGCTATTTATGATTTTCAAGGTCAATGAGCTATATGAAAATTCATACTTCAGCAACCTCCAGAGACAAACTTACAATAATTGGGACGAATGTAAGGAGAATGTAAGTTTCCGACTACGCAGGATTTTATAAAGGTTGTACAATGATTTCAAGTCCAGCGTGTTAAACGCTATCGTTAAACCGAAGGTGATCGTGAAATAATATGGTAATGACGAAAGTTTGAACTTTAAAGTAGCGTAGTGTAATATTAATTATAAATCACTTAGAGTTGTTACTAAGTCTGCATGTGAATGCAAAACAGTTAAGAGAAAACCATTACCTTAAACTTTTAGGTTATTCGCATGTTTTAGACTCTTTCAACAGACAGCCTAGCAATACTAAGTGAGTTATTTAACTATGTTTAACTTTGGAATAATTTTATAGAACTTTCGGTGTTAGTGTTAGTTAAAGTCAAAACTTCATCTATTTCCAATAGCGAATCAAAGAGGAACTTTAGATAAATTCATAATAATATACTTAGAACTTTAAGCTAGCCTGCGCGCAACCAACTGTAAACAGCCCGAAGTTGTTACTAAGTATATAAGTGGATCTAAACAGTTATCAGGACGCCCCCGTTTTTAATTGTCAAGGTTATTTGCTTATTTCAGAGTCTTCCTGTCGATAACTTACACAATTTTTAAGGTTATTTCATATAGCTAAAGTTAAACTAAGCCAATTACCGATTTCGAATCAAAGCTTACTTAAAATAATATAATAATTAATGTGAAAGTAAGAACTAATTTAGTGTGTAACTAATTAACTAATTGTGAGCCACCTAAACTTATGACCAATTCTGTAAGGGGATGTGATATAGCTTCGAGAAATTCTCTATTTTCAATTTCAAAGTCATTTGCGTAATTTTGTTTTTAAATGTGTGAGTAGGCAGAAATAGTATATTAAAGGAATTTTGTAGGTGATTTGGCTCTTTGGAACATTATACCAAAGAAATCTGTAGTTACGTGTAGATGACCTTGAATAATAATGTTTGAAAAGTGCCTTACCAGTTGAGAATTTTGCAATGCAATTTTCAAGGTCACTGTGTTTAATTTAAGTTAAATTACAACTTGAACATATATAACTACAAGCTATCTAGAGACGTTACTAATACTATATGTGGGTGTTAGGAGAATGCCTCTGCTTCCAAGTTAGATTGTTGGCGTATTTTAGATTTTTTCAGTAAATCGGCCGACAAGAAGATAATACGGCAATTTTGTAAATCATTTGCATATTTGGATCCATGTAAAAGTAATTTGCAATAACATGTGGCTGACGCTGAATAAAAAAAGTTTCAGAATAGCCTATTCGTCTACCTTGTTACGGGCCAAACGAGCTTTTTCGTCGACTCGCAACCGGATAGGTGGAAAAAGTCAGAGGAATAGGGGAAGTTCACGGAAATAGCTTACGAGAGGAAATCTTTCTAGTTATGTACAGAGTGGGTCAAAATTAGTGGGCGCCCTCTTCCAAATACAGCTGATTGTAGGTCCTCGTGGAAGGCTGAGAGGCCAGCAACTTACGGGAATCGGCCTCACCTTTATTGTGCCTCCCTCCTGTTTATAAAGCTTGCAAAATTCATGCATACACAAATACAGAATGCACAATAATGAAAGAGACAGTAAATTTTAAAACACATGTAATTAGATTGTTGGAAATGACTATACAAAAATCTCGGAAAATGGCGTTTTTATAGTTCTATAATACAAGCGATTGATTTGAACGTTCAAGAAAAAAATTCGCCTCCGCTGGCGTACGTCATTTACATTTTCCAAATAACTACGTGGCCAGTCACACCGGATATTACAGGAATAACACAGTATATATAAAAAAAATTAATCTTTACACTTTGTAGTACACAAGAAAGGACAATCGGCGACTGAAGGTCGCTTCTTGTTGCATAAGAAAGGTTCAATCACTTAAAATTTTGCAAGCTGAAGCGAAAAAGGGTGCTTTCTTCACAGCACAAAAAAACTAGTTCTGTACCTTGACTATGGAGTAGCGGGACGGAGGCAGGCACAATTTCGAAGTATTTTCCAGATGCAGGTACAGTCTGCGGGGTATTTTCAGGTCCGGGAAAAAGGTAGACGACTTCTTCAGGAAACTTTACGACGAAACATTGGTTGGTACTCCCGTGGGAGTTAGATTATTTCCAACGGGGTCGGTTGATGTTGAGAGCGACGGGAATTTCAGACGATTGCAACACAAACCACAACTCTAACAATCACATCTTCACGGGTTTAATGCGCTTATATCCGACCTAAGATCGAAGGAACAATTGCACTCAATTGTCCGTACACAAGGCTTTACACTGCTAATTTTTATTAAAATCAGACTTGGTCGAGATAATAATTGCCTACAGCAATCTACGATACGATAGAACTCACTATAGCTGGTGCTGCGAATAAACCCGATTTTCCTAAAACGTCCGTCTGGACTCAAAGATTATTGCCTACTTTACTTTCGTTACGGCCCCCGTACGGGCGACCGGAATCATCGAAGATGTAAAAGTGACTGCCGAACTAACGCGACGCAAACCTGCATTTCCCCCAAAAGATTGCAACATATTTCGAAATATGGTGAAATGATTCTAGAACGAAAATAACACGTGTGACTTCCGAGGGTCAACAGAGAATCCCAAGAATTGTTATTGAACGGCAAATCTAGCCTACAAAGGGAAACTTCGAAATTGGTCTCGCCATAAATCAAATCTTTAAAAACAAACTAATGAAAACTAACAACCTACAGCCTTGGAACGATTTTTATAAAATTTTCAAGGTCAGTGTGATATGATGAAGGTACATCTTCAGCAATTCTCGTTTTCGGATCACAATTTACTCCCAATAATATATTGTTTTGAAAGTAAGAACTTGAGGGTAGAGCGCATTTCATTGTAAACCACCCACACTTGTTACTTAGTATGTAAATTAATGTAAAGTAGTTACTAGAAACACTGGCTTTCCAATTTCAAGGTCATTCTCATATTTTAGTCTGTTAGTGAAGGGATAGATAGAAGCACCGAATTAAAGGAATGTTATAGTTGATTTGCTTATTTGGAACAATATGAAGGAAATCTGAAATATCACGTATGTGATCTTGAATTATAGCGTTTAAAAGTTACGTAACTACGTGCAACTTTATACCTATATACCTACAATTTTCAGGGTCACTTAAGTTAAAGTTAAAGTCTGCCCTATAGCTAATAGCGAAAAGAAAACGAACTTGAAACAATATACCTAAAATGAGATTTAAATATTTAAGTTAGAGTGTAAGTAAATGTAAATTACTGGACGTCACTACTAAGTATGTAAGTGGCTGTAAAGAGTGACGAACCCTCTCTTCCCAAGTTCAGGGTTATTGGTATAAATTACATTTTTTCGGCAAATATACTGGTAGGGGAACAGTAATGAGGGAATTTTGTACATCATTTGCCCATTTGGATCAATGTATTAATAATTTTGTATTACATGTAGTTAACGTTGGAGTGCTTCTATAAAGTTTTCAAGGCCAGTGTGTTCATCAACAATGGCAAATCAAAGACGACCTTGAAATAATACAGTAATTATGAGCGTCAGGATTCTAATTTTGCTAGATATTAATTATAAAGCACTTGGAGACGTTATTAAATCTGTATGTGTTTGCAAACCAGGTATGAGGGTATGACGTTATTCGTATATTTTAGACTTTCAATAGATGAGCTAGTCGAAACACTATATTAAGAAAGTTACTTAACTGCGTACAATTTCAGGACAATTTTATACCTTTTTCAAGGTCATTGTGTTAAGTTATGGCAGATTTTAAATAAGAACTTACTCGAAGTAATACCCTTCCGGAAAGTGAGAACTTCAAGGTAGCATCTAGCTAATTGTGAACTACTCAAACTTCTTACTAAGTTTGTAAGTGGATGTAAATTAGCTAAGAAAAACACTGTTTCGAATCTCAAGGTCATTCGGATAGTTCACTGTTTACGCGGATAGACAGATGGAAACACTGTACTAAAGCAATTATATAGTTGTTTGGAACAGTATAATAAGAATATCTACAATCACGTGTAATGAGTGACATTGAATAATACTATTTTAGAATTAAATATTTACGTGCCACTTTAGAACCATTAGAGTTTTTCACTAGATATACTGGCAGGAACAAACTAGTAAGGCCATCTTGTAGTTCATTTGCCTGTTTGGCTCAATGTGAAGGTAGTTTGTAATAATATGTAGTAGACCTTTCAGGATCACTTAGCTATGTACTTCCTTGGAACAATTTTATTTAATTTTCAAGGTCAGTGAGTTATGTTAAAATAAAAATGTCATCCATTTGCGATTACAAATAAAAACTTGCCCTAAATAATATATTTGTTTCTTTTGTTTCTTTCTTTCTCTCTGTTTCTTCTATGTTTCTTCACAACACACACAAAACAAATGATATAAACGAAAAGTGGCAACAATGCAAAGACCAAATCAAACGGACTACCGAAGAAGTCCCAGGCACACAACCACGAACTACAAGGAACCATTGGTTTTATGAAGTGTGCAGAAAAGTCATAAAAGAGAAAAATGTGGAATATAAAAGAATGCAGCTAAAACATCGTACCAGAAATGCTGAAGAAGAATACCAACAGCGAAGAAGAGAAGAGAAAAGGGTCCACAAAGCGAAGAAAAAAGCGTACTATAATGAACAACTAGCAGAAATAGAGCAACTCAATAACCACATGAAAGTCGAAAATTCTATCGAAAAATAAGCCAGATCAAAAATGAATTTAAGCCAAGAATTTCAATGTGTAGAGACGCAGATGGAAACATAATTAGTGAAAGGCAGATAGTCTTGAATAGATGGGTGGAACATTAATTTTTGAAACGCTCCTAAACTCAGGGATGAATGAAAATGAAGAAGAAGTGGAAGAAGTCATAAACGTACAACAGGAAGAAAATGTAGATGAAAACGAAGAAAGTAGCCGAGCTCCAACAATAGAAGAAGTTAAAACAGCAACCAAGAAACAAAAGAATTACAAATCGCCAGGTAGTGACAATCTGCCAGCAGAGCTATT
>JABXWE010064146.1:0-11034 GCA_014611495.1 Limonius californicus
TTTACACTTCTGTGATGATAAACGTAAATTGGATATACTCGAGGCCTTTCAAATTCACAAACACACTTTAACAAACACACCTTTAATGAATGAGCAAATTGAGCTCATAAATTCCCCGCTATTGGAAGTTTTGGAATAGAAGACATGAGCGAAGCCCAAAACCAAGATCCAGTATGCTGTTACCCTAGCTACTACAAATGTTTACTACATTAAATGCTTTTGATAATGACATATTGTATGTCGAAATACGTATAAAGCTAAAATAAAAAAAATACTTGTTGAAATTGCCTATTATTATTATTAACATATAAAGTATGAATTTCAACGAAGTAAGGCAGCAAACAATTAACTAGGGTGTAAGTGTCAATTTCGTAATTCAGATTTGGGTGGACTTATTTCCATTTCGAATTGCCTTCCTGTTATGTTAGAGGGTGCATTTAAAGTATGGAATTTACGTTTGATTAATATATTGATATGCTTTGGATAGTTGGTGAGTGCCGTGGTAATCTTAGTGCGGCATCAAGACCATTAGACATGTCAATCAAAGGTTACGCGAAACTGGCAATGTTGACCTAAAATAATCCGGGCTTAGGTGGCCGACAGAGAATGCCATATGGAAGTACTTGAGGTACTGCAAGAGCCTTGGATTTGCATAAGTATACGGTTCAACGTATCCTTCAGGATAATAATTTGTGTTCTTATAATAATATTAAGGTTTAGCATTTGTTGCCAGCTGATTATTCACAATGAGTTCAATTTTGCTAGTTGCTTCTGCAGCAGCGCACTTTGAACCATAACTTTACCAACAGCATTTTGCAGACGGATGAAGCTACATTTACCTGCGACCTTGCGTACAATTTACGCAACAACTACAATTGATCTTATTAATTCCTTTCGCTGCTCACGATCGGAATCATCAGGTTTGATTCAGTATTAATGTTTGGGCAGAAGTTGCAGATAGTTATCTAATTAGTCCTGTTATCATTTGAAATAGGCTGAGAGCCCAAAAGTATTTACATTTTCTAAATAAGGTAGTACCAGTTCTTTTAGAACCAATGGTAATAAGGCGTGATATGTGGTGGTAACAGGATAGTTCCAGTACATTTTAGTATGAATTTCCAGTTATGGTTAAACCAACACTGTCTGGTAGGTGGATAGGGCGGGGAGGTTCTGTGCTTTGGCCTCCAAGATCTCCAGACTTGATACTGATTTTGGGATTTTTGAAGCATGTGGTGTATTAAACACCTGTAAATGACATCCAGGAACTGGAAAACCGCATCAACCAATTAATCAGCGGATCTTTCAACATATTTGCAGAGTTTTTTATTTTTTATTTACTAGTCGCTTATCGATAAATTACGGGATACTCTGTATACAGGGTGATTCTAAACTAGTGTGCAATAGTTTTCAAATTGTGCAGCGTTACGGAAATATGGGAAGTTAAAGTTTTATACATCAATTTAATAAAATGTAAATAACTTTTCTGTTTCTTGTCCGATTGCAATAAACTTTATTGTCCAATAGTCCAAGCTTAATTTCCTAATGCGAAAAATGTACAGTTGAGTGTGAAAGAAATGAGGAGCACGTTAAGAAATGTGTAAATTAGGGTATAGCTTGAAAATGGGATTGTTAATTTAAGATTTTTTTTTGTACTTTTTGAACTAATATTTTGTTTCCTAAAAAATAAGCATGCTAATGGTTTTCAAAAATTTAATATATAAAGAGGTATCTAACAAAGTTTCGAATAGAAAATGTATACCGTAGCTGTCACTTTTGGGTCAAATTTCATCCACTTTTTACACAATTGTACATTTCTCTTGACTGAAATTAAGCTTGGACTTTTAGATTTTTAAACCGATAAAGTTTACCACAATCATATAAGAAATAAAAAAGTTATTTGCATTTTGGTGAATCGATTTAGAAAAAATTTGAAGCCAGATATCCGGATACATGACGGTGTATAATTAAAATAAATTACAAAGCTACTTAAGTGTTAAATATCCTGGAGGACAAGGGACCAGGGACATCCATGTTTCACTCCATAATTTATTTCTACTGTTCTCTCAGACGTTTCTTTATCTATTCCGCATCTTGTTTCTTTAAGCGATTTCAATTAAGTGTTGGGGATAGCTTCTTCAGGTTATGATTTTCGATAGTAGTATTCAGTTTATGGAAAGCTTTGGCATAATTTACAAAAGTTATCAATGTTGGTAGATTGTCTATCTTTCCTCAATCGTTTGAACTACGGAAAATATACAATCGGGTCATGAATATCCTTTCCGAAATCCGTATAGCATTAATTTAAACAGTCTCTACCTATTTACAACAAAATTATTATATGAGCGTTTTAAGATGGTGGAAGCAAAACGGTTTGATTACAAAAAATTGGCTAAACTGGAACAGGCAGAAGTTAATGTTCAGTAAATAGTCGTTAAAGCGGAAATGTAAATAAAAGATAGGATTTTTACTTCGGAGCTCGCCAAGGAAACTATTTAATCTGAATTAAGATTCTTTATAATAATACATTTTCATAATTTCAGATTAGCTTTCTGCAAAAAACGCAGTACCCGAGAGACATATAAATTACTATCGCTTCTGCTTCTGCACTAGTTTCGAAAGTATAGTGTTTCCTTAAATTCATGATACACCTTTATAATTTAAATTTTATCAAGATGGGAGATTTAATGGTTGTCTTGAAAGCACAGAGTCTCAAGCAAGCCTTATATAAATACACAAACAAGACTTCGGGCTTATTTATTATTTGCAACAGCACTTCACTTTGTTATCACTAGGAACACAAATGACACGAGCATATTTCCCTTGGAAGTGAGAGATTACTTGGAAATTCCTACATCTATATTTTATTAAACGATATCATGAAGTGTTTGTTGTCTTTCAAAGGTTCTACCATGGTATACAAACCATTTTAAGAAACCTGCATTAATACTTATTGTTCTATTTTTTGCTATTACTTACCTTTTACCAGTGGCGGCTTGTACTAAAGGGCACAAGGGCACATGCCCACCCAACCACCAAGATAAACACAGAAAGAAATTCGCATGTAATTCAGTGCATTATTTTAATTTCATTATTTTAATGATGGTATCAAATTTTCCTTCCGCACCACAAGCGCGGCTAACGCGCTCAAAACTATTTTCCGGGGAACGCTCTTATTTGTACCTATTTAGAGGTGATTCGGTTGCCTATCGGTTATCTTCGCTATACGCGATATACCAGGCGAATGGGGCACAGAGCATATTGTTCCCCATTTAAAGTCAACGTTTGAATTTCGACCGCAGTGTTTTGTGTATCCGCGCAATCGCGCGTTTGAATTCAAAGACGAAAGTGACGTTTTTTCAATGATGGAAGTTAATTGTGTGCAAAAAGATCGACTGAACGCATTGGCGGTCCTATCAATAGAAAAGAAGTTCGTACAGTCTATCCCGGATTTTGACAACAAAATCATAGACGTCTTTTCCAGCATGAAAATTTCTTACCTGCTTCGTGCTGATTTAGAAGTTACAGAGAAATTGTAGAAGCTTACCCTGCAAAACTAAATTGTTGTAAACATTGAAATAAAATGGGAATCACATTATTTTTAAAGATAAGCTTCGGCTACCTATCAAAACTTTATTGATTTGTTGTTAGATATATGTTTTTTGAGCACGTAGACTCAGTAGAGAACCTAGTTCTGGTATAACAAATAAATATCTATCACTGTTACAAGGAAGAATATGCGAAAATATCAACAATATTTTATACAATTTGGGCGCTAAATTGGGAGCAAGCCCGTCAATGTAACAAATAACAGGAATTCTGTTTTGATGCTTTCGCACAAGAACCCTTAACTATGATCAGTCAAAGCTGTCTTCGAGGTGAAGAATAACAGAGCTTGTTGGTGCTTCTAATGCCGATAGCACGATAAAGGGAGCCCTGCTACAGAGAATAATATTTTTGTTCGTGAAACGGATGTAAGATATCCACTACCCTGATACCATTATACAAGGCAGAAGGGAGCGCTGAAAAATCGCTCTCCTAATAATTTAGTTAGCGAATTTTATAGCTACCTTCATATCGAACATCTCAGCTATTTTGTACTGCCAACGTAAGGCTGTTTTCCTTTTAAAAAGAATTTGGCAGAAAAATGTGAAAATAATTAGAATTTGTAACAAGAAATTAATAGTCCATTAATTAAACTGTTCTTTGAGGTTTATACTATTTTGATAATTACGTTACCACTGAATTAACTATAATTTAATTGTGTGTCAGTAATAATAAATCTTCAAATTTCACTACATTTGTGGTCTTACAAACCCAGAAACGTCGAGTGGGAGAATTGTTACACATAGAATAAAACAGTAATCAGTGTTAGCTCTACAGTATTATTATTTTAAAATAATAAAGAATAAGGCCTTAAAATATAAGGTCAAACTAATTTCCTCCCATCTTTCTTATTCTTAAGATAATGCAAACTCTATTTACCGGAAGTTTGGGAAATTGCTGCACCTTCCACTTTAATTTGCTTCTATAACGCCCATTACTTTTTATGAAAATCGCATTTTATACATTCACACCAATCAGATTTGAGCATTTTTGACTTATCCACCAATCAAACCTTGATTTTTTAGAAATCCCTGTAGCCGTGGTGATTTCCAAGAACCACTAGTGGTGATTTACGGAAATCACTACGGTGCATGATTTCTGGAAATCACGTGCTAATACAGTAAAGTGAAAGAAAAATGCTTAATCAAATTTAATTTTTAAATGAATTACAATGAAACACACAATTATTGTATATAATTTGTTTGTTTTCTCGAGTTCGAGACATTGCAGTTGAGGGACTAAGTAATTCTTTAATTGGATGACCATTACTAGCATCACTATCTTCGTTATGTTCTACTTCAACATTATCCTCTTCTCCTTCAACATTATCCTCTTCTCCTCGGAGCTTTAATACCAGTTGTTCGTGGTGCATGTTATCAAGTTGTACATAACGTTTAATAGAACTGATACTGGAATGTCCACTCATTTTAATTAGCTGGGTTTCGCCTACCCCTTTTTTAGCTAACTGGGATATTGCCGTAGATCTCAAAGAATGGTTTGAAATTTTTACGGATTTTGTGTCGAGTCCTATAGATTCAGCTGCTGATTTCAACCATTTTGACATTTCATTTTGCCCCACTGGACAATTTTTATACCATCCCTTAGAATGATCTAGGTTCCATCCAGGATTTGGTGTCAGAAACAATCTATTTGTGGTAACATGCAATGGCCTTTTAGAAATCATTTTCTTAAACAACCTAAAAAAAGGACAAATGATATTTATACAATGTATTTTAGTACATCAGATCAATTTTTTACCTCACCGGACAGGCATCAGGGTTTACTGTATTTGATGTCAGGAATTTACTTTCGCTAAGTTTCTTAGCACCTCCTTGTTCTGTCTTACTGAATAAAGGATTATATTCAAGACGTTTAGTTGGCTTTCCTGAGTTGTCAGTTTCTTCTCTAAAGTAGTGCACATAAGAGGACGCTCCTTCACATCCTCGCCAACACAACTCATAGGCTGCTATGTAAAAGAACTTTTTTTGTAGACCAATGGGTGAATCTTCGTTCCAAAGGTTTTTAATTTTCTGATATTCGCATTCTGTTAATGATACTGAGCTGCGTTTTCGTTTTTCTAAACTGCCCTGTAACTCTCTTCGGTTATCATCTCTTGCCTGCCTGGCACGGAGAAATTTTATATCGTTGAATACATCCAATTTAATTCCGTAATCTTTGTAATACATTTCTTCCAACTGTTTAGCAGTACTGTTCCATATTACTTTCACTACAGCTTCTTTATAGTCGGTTCCATCTACCTTGCGCATATTAAACGCCCAATCTTTCATTGTAGCCGCTATTTCTTCAATAGGTGTCGATGAATCAAGCTTACAACCCCTTTCCACGCAAAACACAGTGAACTGTTTCCATACATACGCCTTAGATCGTATAGTATTTTTGGGTGTTATTCCCGCAATTGCACTATCAATTTCGTCACTCGACTTGTTGGAAAATCGTGATTCACTGTTTGACAAATCCATTTTTAATTAATTAATGTTTTTTTCACTTTTACGTGGTTTTCACACAATATTGAATTGTTACATTTGATTTGAGAAAATTTTGCCTGAATGTTTGATTTTGTTTCATTTGTATCCATAGTTACAAGCAGACATGTCTTGATTTATATTAAATTCTGAATTTTTATATTTTTAAATGTCATCTTCCATGAACATAAAATGCGATTTTCTATCCGAATCTATTTCGTGATGGTTTTGATTTCCTATGGAAATTTATCTTCTGGAATGTTTCGTTCTTTATTGCTACTAGAAAATCACCGCTCGTCTTCGACTCGCGGTGATTTCCGTAGCAATAAAGAACTCGACAGTCCAGAAGAAATTTCCGGAAATCAAAACCACCACTTAATAGATTATGTATGAAAATTCAAAATTGGGTAATTCAGTGAGTCGTACGGAAACTAATGTCAACCTGTGTATAGCCGCCTTAACGTTATAAATGTCAATGATATAGATTTGTTAATTGAATTCCCAAGGTAGAACAATTTCTTGTACAATATTCCCCTGTCTCTACCATGCAGTGTAATAATAATTGCTGTCAAAACTTTTCGAAAGAAACCGTCTTATTTGTCCCGCACGGAAGTAAAAAGCACCCCAAACAATTTCTCTCGTAAATAGAGTTGGAAAACCCACTACAAATAGTTTTATTCCTTATTGGTTCCGGAGTAAAAATAAAATTCCCGAGTTCGGTCTGTAACTGACATAAAAATATTGGAATTCCAATACTTCAGAAGCAGTTAAACCTCCCAGAACTTTTGCTTTTACTAATTCATCGAGGAATTCGGTAGCAGACGAAATGTAAAATTAATTTAAATGTGCTGTTATGAACCTTATTTAATGGAATTTTATATCGGACGGGTTTCTCGTAATTGGATCATTACGGTCCATCGAACTGCCCTGCAAAGTGTGCTGCTGGCAATTCAACTATAATTAAAAGAATTATATTTTTCGGTAGCTGTGCAAAACGAGACATTGTAAATGTTTACCAGCGGTAACCGTGACCCTGTGTTTTAACGGGCACCTTTTCAATGTGATTGGGGTAACGGTTGGTTTCGTTTCTAAATTTCTTCTTCTAATATTTCATAATAATTTTATAGAATTGAACGTGAAAATAAGTAAAAAGTTTAAAACAGAATGTACTGTTTTTATACACTACCCAGGAATTTCCGAATGGAAAAAAAAGGAATCAATGTTGGACCTGGAACATTGTACAATATCCCGTAAAGTTATTGTTTGTCATGTTACGCTTTCCCCCAAAAAGCAACACTTTTCGCAGATTGGGTATTTCGGAGAACCAATCAATTGCGCATGTCTGGTTAAGTGGCACTAAATAAAATTTATGAGATCATCCATTCGGTTTGATAACCTGCGCTTAAGGTCGTGAGCATTCGAAATGTGTGGTTTGCATTCGCGATTAAGAACTTTCACTTGAAACTTGTCTGCAAAGATGATTTTTATGCAATGCTTTAATGGATGTAGCATCGGTATGAGACAAGCAGTTCGAGTAAACTTTCCCCTATTCATTACTGTCATGTTGTATTTTATAATTAAACTACAGTTTTTAAATTTTAAGGTCCATTATACGAGGCTTGTTCAACTGAAACCCATCTTTGAACAACTTAGCCTTGAAAACAAATGCAATAATTCAAATGACTTCTGTTAATGTTAGTACTGGTTGTAAGCAACACAATAAGTTTCTGGCGTTTGAATTTGATTCTGACATTTAAAATTTCGATTTTGAAATGGCGTTTCTTGTTGAAAATCCGTCCAAGTTTGATCAACGTGCGGTCCTACAATTTTTATGAATCTGCAAGGGCCAGATTCATACGCGAATGCAAGCAGTGTATGGAAATGTATGTATTGCGTACCCTGAGTCGTTTTTTGGCGATGCACTTATTTGAACCGTATTAGCTACGGTTCAAAATCAATCATTTTAGAGTTGAAACTGTGACGTCACTGCATGAATCGTGTTCAATAATTTCTCTCTGATTTGAACCATCCTTCTTGTACCGGTTTAAACCACCATAAACAGCTGATCTAAAGTGCGACCTGCATAACTACGATTAACCGCGTGTAGTAACCTAAATCTTTGTGTATTAATGTCTGCATTTACTTCTAAACGTGTAATTAAACAAAAATGTTGCAAGTGAAACTGTTCGATATGACGGTCTATGTAGACGACAAATCAGCAGAGAATTTAAAAGGTATCTTCCTATAGTTTATCAATATCATAAATTTCTTAAATTTGGTAGATAGCCAATATTATGCTATAAAAAAACAATTAAACAATCAAACTTCCGATGCTTCTTAGCCATCAGCCACGTGTTCCTTTGTTATGTTATTTTCAAATTTGCCGCTACACTTGAATTAATCCCGTAATTTGTTTGCCGCTTCGTAGGAATCAATATCGTTATTTTAATTGTAGTCTTATTTTGGGTTACCGTTTCGCTATTTTGTTTTGTCTTTCGAAGTTCGAGATATGTTAATAGTTTCTTTGTGTCAAAATTGCAGACTCTTGTTTTCCACGCTCGACCTCGAACGCTTCCTGGAACTCGAGTGTTAAAAACAAAATCCTTCTAGAATATTTCATAACGTTTCGTAATATGGTGCAATTTTGAGGGGAAAAGTGCAGTTCCCCATTACATTTTGAGGTCAGTCGGTCTTCCACCTGTCTCGGCTCCGGACCTTCCCAAAATTACATCTCTAGGAGAGGTCCGTAATTATATCGAGTGCTGCAAGTGTCGGCTTTTGAGTTTTGTTAAGGAGTATCTGTTATGTGTGTTCCGTATCGCTGTTTTATTACCAAGGGGTAAAAACAGACCAACGGCTACTGCCGGATTTAGTAGGAATAACTTGATTCGACCCCAGTAAAAAGCAATTCTTTGCGAATTGGCCCATCGCCGTTCGGCGGATGAATGTCGAAGCCCAGCGCCGGTCTTGTGGCTGCTGCTACTATCGTTAAACATATTTTCCTGCTTTTGGGAAATCAACCCTCCAAAGTTGTGCCTGCCTCGCAGCGGAAGTTCAAGGTAAAAACTAAAGTTTTGTGTTTAGTGAAGCGAAACTCTACGTGCAACTTGCAAAATTCAATATCATTGAATCTTTTTTGGTATCTTGAAACAGGAAGCGATCTTCAGTTGTGGACTGTATTTGTTTGAAGTATAAAGTATGAGAGAAATTTTGTTTTATATGTTGTAATTTTCCTGTAAACTCTACGCCGTTGGCCACACAGATTCATGACCACATAAATATTGTGCGTCAACAGCGGCGAGTTGTTCTGAACGTTCAAGAATTAAAATTCTGTAATTCAAACTTTTTGTGTTATAACTTGTCATTTCATTGTATTGTCATATGTCAACCATTTCATTATATGTGTTTTAAAGTTTACTGTCTCTTATTGTGTCTTTTGTACTTGCTGGTGTAAGAATTTTGCAAGCTTTAAATATATAGGTGGAGGCACAATAAAGGTAGGTTCCATTCCCGTAAGCTTTTGGCTTCTCGGCCTTCCACGAGGACCTACACAATCAGCTGGACTTGGAGGGTGGCGCCCACTTATTTGGACTCGCCCTGTACACAACTAAAGATTTTCTCCCATAAGCGATTTTCACGTAGTCCCCCTACTCCTCTGAGCTAAGCTGTAGGCCTTTTCCATTCGTTTGTTTACGGGTCGTCGAAAAGGCTCGATTGGCCTGTAACACCTTGTGGAAATGCCCTAACAAACCCACCCCAGCAGATCACGAAGCAACACTAGCTTTTCTATAGTTAAGAAAAGAGTATGATGAGCAATTCCAGGACAAAAAACCTGCAAAAATGATATTTGGTTAGAAATTGCTGACAAAATGAACCAAATGGGATTTTTTGTAGGCGAGAAAAGTGTCGCCAGAAGTTTGAGAGCATGCAAAAGGCTTATTGTAAAAATCAAGACTTACAAAGGAAAACTGACTGGGCAAGCAAAAGTTAAGGAACCTCCATATTATGAGGAATTGGATGCCATCCTTGGGGATAAACACAAAGCAAACCCTAGCGTAGTATTTGATTTCTGCTGCCAGAGAGTGAATGCAGCAGTACTAGCTCGGGTTTATCTTCAGCAGCTACATGTTCAAAAAATCTTCCAAAAGAAAAAAACCGCTTCAGTAACATTCATAAAACTGTCAAGCCAAAATCATCGAGAAGTTCAGCACTAGAAGAAATTTTAAAGCTGTAGAGAGAAAGTTGCGAGAACCGAAAACGTAACTTCGAACGAATGGTGGAGTTGTTTGAAACACAAAACCAGCAACGACATGAGCAAATGGTGGCTCTCATATCCAACTTGGAGAGACCAAAACAATCTACAAAACGAGGATTGTCTAATTCAGATAGTGAATAATAAATTTTTATAAACTATATTTCTTGTATATATAATGTTCTTTATTAAAATAGTTATTTGTATACTTAGGCCGCGAAATCATTCTTTAACGTACCGAGAGGAAGATTGCCGCCGAGGCCGCTTGCGGCCGAGGCAAGGCAACCTCGAGGTCGTTAAAGAATGACGCGGCCGCAGTATACACAACATTTTTTGTGCAATTGTGTAGAATCCTCAATAATTATTGATGAAATTTAAAAAATTATAATTTTCGGCGTAAATAGAAAGACGGGCGGCTTTCATGTTACCATGGAAATGAGATAAATAAAAAATAATTTCTAAAAACTGTCCATTCTCATGTGTCAAAATAAATATGTATGTATGTATGACATTCAGTTCAACGGCCGTCGCTATGACAGCGGCCGCGAAAGTAAATTTTACGGCCTGCATGGCGTACGCGAAGTTGTTACTTCGCGTACAATTGCACAAAATAGTAGTTTACGTAACAAGTCCCGAAAGTGGTCTTTTACTGGACGAGTGGGCAAATTGCAGGGCGAGCCGCAGGCGAGTCTTGCA
>JABXWE010064148.1:0-14974 GCA_014611495.1 Limonius californicus
ACACAGTTTTCAATATCTCGAATGTCTGTGTGGCCATTTTACCCAATTTGAAACAAAGCTTAATGTTCGCTCTCTGATCCATGTCTCACTTGTGTCACATGTGACAGCTGCACTAACTTGTTCATTCGCATGCACAGCCTACCACGCAAGTTCTGACAGGATGCCGTTTTAGCTATGTGTAGACGAAAGTTCCAGCTACAATTTGGATATGATTTGGAAACAGTCAATTTCTTATAGAGTCCGCAGTAGTGCCAATCCCGTTTCATATTTGTCCGACCTCGTATTACAGGTGATGATACATGGGTATACTGCTATGATCCCGAAAGAAAGCAACAGTCGGCAGTTTGGGTTTTTCAGAACTAATCGGCCCCAACAAAAGTTGTTCGTGAAAAAAGCCGAAACAAGATGGTCGCCACATTTTTTGGACCTATTGAACATGTTTCCACTGTAGCACTGGAGGATCGTCATATTGTTAATGCTGAATGGTACACTACAGTTGGTTTGCTTCAAGTTCTCCAAAACATCCAAGAGGAAGGATCATCTTGCATCAAGAAAACGCTCGGGCGCACACTGCTGCTCGAACGACTGAGTATTTGAATGCCCACAATATTGAAATAATGGATCATTCGCCGTATAGTCCAGACCTAGCACCTAATGACTTCTTCTTATTTCCGCATGTAAAGAATAAGTTACGGGGTTTATGTTTTACATCGGCCGAAGTTGATGCGTTTAAAAATAAAATAAATAACCTAACGCGGGAAGATTGGAGAAAATGTTTTGAAAATTGGTTTTCACGGATGCAAAAATGCATTGACTGTGGAGGCGAAAAAACATAAATAAATTTCTTTGGTCAATATATTGAGGCTCAGCAGAAAGAGAACAGCCCTCGTGTATCAATTGGTGTTCCCTGGATGCACGGTGAGCATTTCCACTGCTACATTCGTAAACAATATCAGCATATTTAGTTGCACTAAAACTTCCCACAATTTAACAAAATATCAAATAAACTAAGTAAAATTGAAACAACTGGGTCAGTTCTTGTTATAGATACATCAAATAATTAAAAAATGTACGTGAGACATTTTTTACTCGAAATGACCTCATCAAACGAATGGCAAAGACTTTTACACTATTTATGAAACACCCTGTATAACATCTATGTGATAGAAACAATAACAGATTAAAAATAATTGCAAAGGAGCCCGTGAATTCTCAATTATACCAAGATAACAATGTGAATTGTGTACCTACCACGACCAAAAAGTTTTGGAAAAACTTATCTAAATCAGAATTTACTGGTGAAATTTTTCGTTGTTGCATTAAATCTCTACATTATTTTTCAGCAGCAAAACCAAGTTATTACTACTACGGCAGGAAAATTACAAATAATCATGAAAATAGGCAGTGGGGTTGAGGTCTATTACGGAATATTAACAAAGTTCTTGATAACGCCCAAATTAAATTAATTTTTTCATTAATGATTCAGTAGTCTAGAAATGCATTGGGTAATGCTTTAAGACAATTAGAATATAATTCTAATAGCAATCATCTTCTCTTAATATTTAAGTTATTAAACAAGGAGTTATAATAATAAATATGCAGTGTTTGAAGCTGTTTTAGAGAAACGGAAGAATTCCATTAAACATTTATGAAGTGCACTTGCAAGGAAGAATGTCGTGTAGGTGTAATAACACAAACGATGTTCAGACGCAGCCGTACATTACTAAACAGCTTCACAACTTCCGCAATTTAAAATTTTATGAAATGTTTAATGTTCAATATTGTTGTTAAATTTATATGGCTCGCAATAAACTTCACACAAACTCGGCTATAATCGATTTCATATACACTGCACGTCGCTTATTAGAATCTAGGATAATATTATCATTCGGGTATTGTTATCATTTTCGCGAAGAACGAGCGGGACTTGTACAAATACACCGGAAAAAACATCGTTTACAGTTATTAAGACTTCAGTTTAAGTTATCAGATTCTTTTACGATTATTTTCGTCCATGACCGATACCTAACACTGTTTTCATGCATTTTTTGTTTATATTTTCAAGCTCCAGTGGTACCTAACCTCTCTCTCTCTCTCGTAAGTTAACAGCCTGCAGGCTGGTTGGCAGCAGCTAACTCAATTCTATTCTAACACTATGCAATGGCTGACGTAAAAAAGAGACGTGACCTTAGCTTAACAGATAAAATTAACAATTTAAAGGAAACAATAAGTTGCCGAAAATAAGCCAGCGGAATGCAGCAGCACAATTAAACATTTCGCAAGCAGTATTTTGAACATAAAAAAAAACGGTTGCAGCCCACAATTTAAACATTAGACCCTATCCAACTAGAACACCAGCCTGTAAAATATTTAGGCGTCTTGAAACTTCTTTCGGAAACGAAAGTAAATTTGTTAATTCCAGAAGATGTAGACCCACAACGATTACGAACATGGACAATGAACTAGCGATGTTAGAGGCAGTAAATGAGAATCCCCAGGTAAGTTACAGGGATCTAAGCACAAATGTGGGTATTAGCAGAACTTCAGTTAAAAGAATTCTAAAAGAAAATATATTTCATCCCTATCAAGTTATTTTGGTGCACAAACTGCATAAAAATAACCCTTCGAGAAGATTGCAATTTTATAATTGCTTTCATTTTGAAATTCTTTTAGATAGTTATTGTTCAAAATTCTCAAATAATGGTGATACACTTGATACCTGTTAATAATTTTCAAATTGTGTTTCTGTACATGTTTGGTGGTGTGAGTAGGGTAGGTAACCATATTATTGGACTTCCATAAAAATTTAACTGCACAACGTCACTTGGATGTTAGATATTTAGTCAAAGTTATCTCCATTTACTTTAATACACTTATTGCTTTGTTATGAACATTTTAGAAAACAGTCGACAACGGCGCACAGTGTGTTATCAGAGGAAAAAAGTAATTTTTCAAAGTACTCGAAATCGTGAAGTCTTTAATTGTTTTATCAAGACAATGAACCAATCTGTTTAGTATCACCATAATACAAAATAATATATCAATATTTATTAAGTTTTTCGCTGCAAAACCAGAAGAAATTTGAACATTGAAAATTGTGAGAAAATATGCCCGCAATTCAACGTTTTGGCATTTTTAATATGATTATAATTTGAAAGATAATGGATTCTCATTAGTCTATGGGCATGTCTATGTTGTCTAAAATTGCATTATAAGAACATTTAGTCATTTGAATAATAAGTAATTAGTTAAGTACGTGATCAGCGTAATTTAGCAAGAATTCCATTTTGGACAAGAGTTTTGATTAGTAGCTCCGACTTGGTTTCACTTCCGTATTATGGGTTAGACCTGGGCCTATGCAATAATGCAAATTCCAGCTGCCCATGTCTGCCCAAATAATAATAGGAGGTGATTATCTAACGATCGTCAATTAGGAGGTGCAAACCCAAAATCCTAATTGTTTATTTTAATGGCTTAATAATCCTCATTATTGCTCATAATGGGGTATAAAACTAAGGAAGATGTATTTAAAAATCATTCTCGTTATAACACGGCATCATTTAACACAAAACGTGACCTTTCTGTCCTCAGATTTTCGTTATCAGAATCCTCAAAAAGAATCAATTTTCAATCAGTTACGAAGCTTTGAGTAATTATATAATATCTCGTAATCAGAATATATCAAAGTGGAACCAGTTTGTATCGACAAAATACCCAGATATCGAAAACCACTTTGTGGAAGTAGTAGTGAAAAAAATAAAAAAACAGTTTGTGCCTAAATATTCAATCAAGTGGGAAAAGTCTAATCGGACCTTAGAAAGGTTTAAGAGAAACAACGTGGAGTGGTTGAAAGGGATTTCCAACGCCGGGTTTTCTAAGGAAAGTGTTGCTGAAGATGTTACCGGTCCACCGAAGCGAAGAAGCTCAACACTTGGAAGGCCGCGGAAGAAGTTTGACGAGTGTTGCGATCGTGCTAAACGTTACAAGGCCCAAGAGCTGCACAAATTGTTTCCTGCTGAACAAATATCATTAGCCGCCAAAGAAGAACTTACTAGTGATACCAAAGTGCCCACAAAAAACTATATGGATTGTAAAAAAGCCCTTGCAGTGATGATAGACGCACAACTTTCAAAATATCAGTATGAAATAATACGCGGTGCTCTTAAAGATTGTGGCTGTGATGTATTTCCTCCCTATTACAAAGTGAAAGAAGAAAAAATGTTGTGCTACCCTAAAGATCTGAAAATAACTGAAAACAGCGGTGTAGTACCTTTACAAAAACTTCTCGATCATACTACAAAGAGGATTCTTCAAACAAAGAGTGAAGAAGAAGTTGCTGCAATTGAGAACACAAACTTAACGTTAGTGACAAAGTGGGGTTGTGATGGTTCATCCGGCCAGAGTGAATATAAACAACGTTTTACAGAGGATATCGATAAAGAAGTACGTGATGCCAACTTCTTCATTGTATCTATGGTGCCTTTAGTAATTACTTCGAAGGAAAATAATCTAGTTAAATACTGGGAAAATCCTCGACCGTCATCTACAAGATACTGTCGGCCCATTGAGTTTGAATATGCGAAGGAGACCCCAGAGAAAACCCTTGCTGTAGTGAATGAGGTAAGTATAAAAATATCAAACCTAAGAGAAACAGTTATCAATTTGTATGGAAAAACCATAAAAGTGTGTCATAAATTGGTATTTACAATGATCGATGGAAAAGTGGCGCAGGTTGTGACTCACACAAAAGCAACATCAACATGTTTTATTTCCAATGCAACACCAAAGGAGATGAACAAGTTGGGACAAATAAAAAAGAAGCCGAAAAAAGAAGACGTTTACAAACTGGGCATGTCACCACTGCACGCGAGAATAAAATTTATGGAATGTATTCTACATACTGGGTATAACTTATCATTCAAAAAATGGTCAACCACTGAGCAGACAAGACCTGAAAAGGAAGCAAATAAGAAGAGAATTCAAACTGAGTTTCGAAATCGGTTAGGCCTCTATGTCGATGTTGTAAAACAAGGAGCTGGCACATCAAACGATGGCAACACTTCCCGTCGTTTTTCTTTAATCCTGAAGTTACTTCCGAGATTACTGGGGTTAATGTAGAACTGATTCGACGCTTTTCAGTCATTTTGGAGACTATTACATCTGGTGCATCAGTTGACGCAAACAAATTTGGTCAATATGCATTCGATACAGCACAATGCTTTGTTAACAACTACAATTGGTACTAGTGACTGTCCACAAAGTCCTCCTACATGGAGATCAAATTATTGCAGCCGCACTACTACCGATTGGACTACTCTCGGAATAAGCACAGGAGGCCCTCAATGAAGACTACAAGAGGTACAGGCTTTCCTATTCCCACAAATGCAGTAGATCAGCAACGAATGAGGATATTATGCATATGTTACTTATTAGTTCTGATCCATTAATTTCAAGTATGAGGAAACAACCCCCCAAAACAATTTTAGAAATGAGTGAAGAGGCGCGCACGTTAATTAGCGGTGATTAAATTAGTTACTGTAAATATATAATAATTATTATTGTTTGTTTAAAATGTAATATAATTAGTACTGTAAATTATATTTATTATATAAATAGCCACATTACTTCCCTTTTATTTAAAAAAAAAAATTATCAACATATTCCCAATACTTTGGAAGTTATAGACTTTTTTCCGAGGCTCTACCATTTTTACACACTGTGCGGCGTCCAAAGAAACTGCTATTTTTACGCCCTGAAATCGTTTCCCTTTGAGGACAGTTTTCACTTTAGGAAAGAGGAAAAGTCTACTGTTGGCTAGTTAGGTGAATAGGGTGGGTATTTGATCTTGAAAACACCGTGTTTTGTCCTTCAAGCACAAATTGCTTTTGCATGACATCCTATATGTCAAATACGAAATCAGCAAAAAAGTTTATCTAAACGAAGTTTGCACACGATGCGCTCTTTTCTGTTTTTGCTCATCTGTAAAACCGTGGGAGACGAACTTTACACAAATCTTCCTCTTTCCCAAATCATCAGAATTTGTCAAATCGTTTCCTTATTAATATTCAACTCATTTGCCACCAATCGGAGGTTCGTGCGATCGAATCTGCATTTCGAGAGATCGACGGGCACCCGGTTCTAGCATCACTGGAACATCCTCGCATCCATGTTTGAGACGTTTAAACCATTCAAACACACTAGTACAACTTAAGGTGATGTAGTCGTCGGCTAACGAGAGTGCATGAGAGAAGCTGCAGTAAGAGGAGTTCCCTTCCTAAAAGCAAACGTCTGCTACCTGCTTTAAAAACATTTACTATAGCCTGGCTCATTCTTTAGCTTTGCTATGCAGCTTATGTTTTTATGCAGAATAGTAACGCACGGATTCCCGTATCAAGTAGCCGAATTTTCTCGGAAGGACGCCGTTAACTGCATTCCTCGACCATGCACGCTCCTTAGCCGACGACTATATCACATTTAACAATTTTTAACATTTAATACGTCTGTATTGGAGTTTTCACTAATTTACAGCAAAATTTAATATTCACTCGTTACTCCATAACTACCGACAGCAACAGATGTACACCCCAGCGAAAATAACTGCTGCTTGATCTTCGCTTGACCACCCTCTATTGATAGTACTGACAACTATTTAATGCTGCTTTATTTTTTGGTTCCAGTTTGTGTGATTCCTGTGTTGAAGCGTCAATCCGGGAATTACATTGCCACATATCCTCATAATAACGATATTAAATCACAAGTACAAATATAGCTTGACATACTGACAATTAACAAATAACAAGCGAAAACTATCATTTTTCCAGAAAGTTATGTGGATAATAAGTACGAGTGCTATATTGTAACATATGTAATAGAGCAGCCATTATACTTTTTATTTTTACCAAAAAGAATTTTACCTAGCATTATCATAATAAAAAATTCAATTTAGTAGCATAAGAATTCACATAAATCACTGAATTCCAGGGTGATTATGTGTGGTCCTAAAATTTAGCTGATTAGAAACACTTAAACCTAAGCTTTGAAAACATTTCTCTAGAATTTCAATAATGCCAATACTACATAAATAGGTTACAAGGGCGATATCATTGTTTCGGTATTTGTTAGATTTCTGATAATCTAAAGCAGCAGCTCCGATTTCTTTGCGGATTTCAAGCACGTACTTTCACAATCCAGTCAACTCTGAAGTAAATTATCAAATTATTTCGTTGGTAGGTATTTTGCAACTGCCGCAGGACACTTACCATTTCTTTATTTCTATATGTACATTATTTGGCGTCACGACCTGTACAAAAGCTACCAAAATAATAAATAGTATATCACAGTTATTATTATCATGTATGTGTGGTCTTTATATTTTTCTGACTATTTGAATGTTAATTATTGAAAAAAATAAGCGAAAGTTTGTTTTCACTGCATCAGTGGTTTTGTGATTGTAATACCGTATTGTTTTGGTGTGACTAAGCGTGTCTAATACAAATTTCAGAGGGAATTTAATTTGGTCTATAGCGTTTACACCCACCTTAATTGGTAAAACAATACCTACATTGTAAGTGCATAGAATATACTTTAACACGAATAATTTTTTGCACCTACAAAATAGAATAATAGTCATTAAATATATTATTTAGAAGGTAAGTCACAAAAACGGTTCTATTTAAATTTCGGCAGTGATTACCTCGCAAGGCTAACACACAAAAATTAGTAATCTAATTGCTGTAATCTCTTAAGGTATTTACTAGAACTTCATCGCTTTTACTTATTGCCTAATCTTGACTGTGAGGCCATATAAAAATTTCAGCAAATATGCCATCAAGCAGCATAAGCTTTAAAATATTTAATGATTGCTAATGGCAATACCATTCAAATATAAAAAAAATTTTCCAGTCTCAATAATAAGTTTTAGAGCTATTTATTTTTCTCTATACTTATGATTCAGGACAGACTTTAGATCAACGTTAGGGTGCGGTCAAAAATGATTGAAAGGCACGTGATTTATTTTTCCGCATTGTCCGCGAACCTGTCCGTTTTTGTAGTCCTAACAACATTTCTTAAGACTGAAAAGTTGTAATCGGTCGTTTTATTACGTAAGCCAATCAAGTTAAAACGATTTGTTTTCAATAAGGATAACACGTTTGTAATTTTAGGTCAACAGGGTGTTCGCAGTAAAACAGGGTAAATTTTTTTTCGGTCTACTCTCGATCCAGAAAACGTGATCAAATTGGTGTTTGGTACTACTTTTCTAAGGAGGTACATTCAACAGTGTCACGAAACGGGCAATATCTGTCAAAGAAAGTCTAAGGACAGGGCATCTGTGCTTACGGAAAACACTGCAAGATATTCTACAGCGGATAGATGCAAATCCCAACAAATGATGAAGATTTTTATTTCGCCAAAGATGTGATGATCACAAGGTTGATTTCGTAACCGAGTTGCTGAAATTTACATTGTATGTCTTTCATATGGTTATTGTCAGAAAGCATACAAAAAAGTACTATATTTTCACCCATACACAGTGATAATCGCCCAGGAATTGTTTCCATCACATTTTGTAAAGCGTTGACAATACTGCACATAGTATAATAAAAATCTCAACAATGACGACATTTTAGATGTAACATTTTTAGCATGAAGCATGGTTCTACCTTAATGGCTACGTAAACTCTCAAAACTATCGTACGTGATGAACCAAAAATCCTCATACATATGCATCAGGAGGTCTCATTACATCACCTTAAAATTGACATTTGGATACAATATGAAAGAGGAAGACTAATTGGGTCAAACTTTTTTAATCAGAACTTTTAGTCAACAATTGCCAGCAACTGTTTTTAGGCCCATTTGTCAATCAACTCCACGACGTTGAACTTCAGCTTCGGTTTTTCCTGCAAGAAGGTGCAACAGCGCATATAACAGCTGCATCGTTGAAATTTCGAAGGAAATTTTTTGTTGGTAAAATAATAAGCAGAGACTCGATCACCGCGATCGCTTTATTAAACACCTCTCCACTGCTTTTATATTTAAACATCTTAAAAATGTTGTATATGGACATCATTTACACACAATTGAGAAATTATACAGTAGGCCACAATGAATGCCGTGAATGCACGTACACCATAACTGATTGTAACAATTTTTAAAAATATGAAGCCCAGGGTTGGAGTTTGTTTAGTTTAGACAATGATGGGAAAGCATTTCGCGGAACTATTGTAAGCAACAATCTTTCAAAATGATTTTTGTGTTATTACAGTGAGTAATTATTGTAAACAAAAATCTGCTGAAAAGTGATTTTTACGCATTTAAACTGTTATTAAACTAATTAATAACAAAAATAAAATTGTTTACGTACAGGTTAACGTTTGGCATATAAAAATTTATACTCAACATAAATCGTAATTTACAAGAAAGTCTCTAAACGTAATTACTTTTTGTGAAACAATGATGTATGGGCATTTTTATTAACCTACACGCTACTAATTTTTTTAATTCCCGCGCTATTTGAATTTTAATTGCATACCACTGAAATTAGTCAAGGGCACATTAAGTAGTAAGCGGACAAGAAAAAATCTGTTTAAAGCGTCACATTCATCATTTTTGATCCTACTGTATATTCACACAGAAATGTACATTATGTAATACACAACGTCACAACCGTCAAAAGTTTAAAAATAGGAAATTTGTACTGCAGCAATAACATAAAATCGTAGGTTTGCAGACGTAGCAAATAAAACTTTGTAATACACAGGGTGATTCTAAATATGTGCGATAAACTTTAATTAGTATAGCAGAGGATATTTAACACCTAAATCACATGTAAATTTTTATTAATTCTCCGTCGTTACGGAAATACGTCGCTTCAAAGTTCCCTTACACCAATTCATAATAATGTAAATAACTTTTTTGTTTCTTGTCCAATTTTAATAAACTTTGTTGTTTTGGAAAGCTAATAGTCCAAGCTCAATTTCCTTAATTTTCCACCACTGGATATTTTCTTGACTAGAAATTAAGCTTGGACTGTTCGCTTTTCAAAACAACGAAGCTTATCAAAATTGAACAAAAAACAAGAAAGGTATTTACATTTTTATGAACTGATGTAAAAAGAACTTTAAAGTCCCATTTCTGCGTAACGGGGCAGAATTTAAAAAAATTATTTGGTGATTTAGGAGTTAAACAACCTCAGCTATGTTTAGAATCATCCTGTATATATGCAGATTTTTATGTTTCTTAAAGTGTTAGCATTATAATCCGATAGGACATTAGAATATTGATACATACAAAACATTGATGTAAATATGTAGATTTGTTTGATGTATAAAAAAGTTCAGGTGGCCTATTTCGCCTATTTTACAGATTATGTTGATAATTTTTGTGGCATTTATTATAATTTACAGTTAAATTTTTATTTAGATTATCATTTTTTAATAAAAGCGCCAGAGGCGTTGCTCATCATTTTTGCGTTTTAGAATATTACGTTATGAATTCTTCTAGTAAAAACAAGTTTTCTAGATTTTACAAAAATGTATATACAAAGTATTTCGAGTGAGACACACCGACTTTGCGAAAAATCAAAAGCTTTAATGAATAACCTATAAGTTAGACCTTTAGAATAAACACAGTTTTATATATTTTAATTTTATGCATCAACATTACACTACTATGATAACAATACTCTTTTTCTTTAAATGTGTTATCTTACACGAGACATAGCGATCTTCTCTCCTATGCCCGTGTTGCACGTTTTAAAGTACCTCAGACATTGAAGACCTACAGCTTAACATGGGCTCCACATCACGGGAAGTGTAAACCCTTCTACTCCAGAGAAGATATACTAGTCAGAATACCTCGCTGGATTGTCATTGCCTTGCGTGGAAAAATGACAGTTAAAATTCCTATGTTCCAGTAACCGGGAATTGATCCCCAGACCTTCAAACGTTTAACGTGGTCTCTAGCGCACGGTTTCTCATAATAATAATACACAAAAGTAAAACCAAAACAGTTCAGTGCACTGTAGCATAAACCATTTATAATTACAAATTCGTTATATCCTTTGTTCCTATCGTAAATAGCATAATAATAATAATCTTAAAGGTAATTATTGTTACATGAGTCACAATGTATTTTTAAACTTATATACGTTTGTTGGTTATCGGTAATATGCATCACAGTATGCAAATATGTCAATAATATTATGCCAGATTTATAAAATATGCAAATGGTCACATTTTCTATTACATATTAGCAAAAATCGATAGTAATGGAAAATAGTAAAAATGTTTCTCTTTAATAGGGGACGATAGTATTTTCTTTAAAAACACTTCGGAAAGTTACGTGTTTAAATTACACATTTGGTGCTAAAGTTTCCCTAAGGCAAACGGTGTATGTAAGCCAATAAAAAAATTATTCATAAAAATACCTTTACAGTATATAAGAAATTGAAATTAAGAAAATTATATAACAGTTTTTATGAAAAAAACGATGATATTTGCATGTTAAACATATGTTAAATTGCCAGCCTTTATGTGTAATTCAATAAAAGCTATTTATGAACGACAATATGTTTAGTAAAGCCGTCCGGACATCGATGACGTATTTCTGGTATACGTCATATTCAAACCCCTTTTTAGATGTGAATAAAGTATTTAATTAAACTAATCTTATTAAATGTATTTAGCAGTAAAACTAAATTTATTGTCACTAAAAATTCATACACGTTTTAAATAATTCCATTTTCTCCAAACATACAAACTATACAGGGTGTATCAGAAATAAGTACAAATATTTAAACCAGTAATAGATTGGCTCAAGTAGAATTCAATGGTACTATTCATTTTTCAAAAATCATTAAGTTTATTTTTTTGAATTAAAAAATAAAATAAAATGTTGGTTGAGAACTGCTGATGATACATAGAAATGCATTTAAGCTGTAGAAGGTTATTACCTAATTGTAAAGTAAATCCAAAGTGGCAAACACGTAAAAACTTGTCTGGCTTGTGATAACAACAACAGACTGAATATAAATTACTGACCTACCTAATAGTATTGGTTTGTGGCAGCTGATAAGAAATTTTTTTGCACTTCTATCTTACTCTCCTTTGCAAACCATGTCTTTGAACTCAAATTTTTGTTATTATCCTACGGTAATCAAACAATTTTGGGTCAAATTTTCGATTATTATAATCTCGTATCTTAAGGGTCCCATTGCCAAAGAAATGTTTTTTTCTAGTTTGTATATATTGTAATCTACCACGGGATTTAACATTTATGCCTATTTCTGATACACCCTGTATACAACAAGAAGCATTAGTGATAAAATTGACTACACGTTTTGAAACGTTTAAATTCTATCAGTGATAATCAATTAATCTTGCTGAACCTCTATTAAATTAGAACAGTGCTATCTAAACAATGTCGTTCCGTTTCATTTCTAATTTAATTCAGTTAGAGTGAAACGAAACAATATCCTTTACATCTTTTACTTCTTTAATTTATAAAACAATTGTTAGGATTAAATAAAACTTCAAGACAAAATCCCAGTTCGTCTTAGGTATACACAGGCAATTATAAGACTTAGTTTTCGTGAATATAATGTTATCCATATACAAAACTTAAAGAAGCATGCATTAATGAAAGCTTATGCGGTTATCTATTGACATAGTAAACAAAAAGGAGGTACACACATGCGTGTGGAAACTACAACTAATCAATGAATACCGAGTATCACATGCTCAATTAGTAATTTGGGAAACTACCATGAATAAGTTAAAACTCCCGTTTTAGATCTTTAAATGAAATTCAAAAGCCATAGCTCAGGTAATCTATTAACATGATTGTTGTTTTCTTAAATAAAATCGTCGTTTCTTCTATTAAATTTAATTCAATTATAATAGAACTAAAGAAGAAATTTGACAAAAAATATGTTACATAAAAATAAATGGTAAAATAAGAGAAAATATACTTAAGTTTTTATAATTTCAAATTGCTGGAGTAATTGCTGGTTGCAAATCTGCGATCAAACTACAATCAACAAGTTGAACAGATGTTTCGAGGAGATATTGTGCTTATCAAATCCGGACATACGCATGTACTACTTATCTTTAACAATAGCATTTTCCTTTTAATAATGCAGCTCCAAGAATATTATGATTTCATAGTATTTTTATTCGGTGCGACTGTTTTCCGTACAATTAAAGTTATCTCGTAATGAAATTGTGTAAACGAAATAGTCGTAGTCTAATAACAAAATAGCCGCTTCAATAAAAAAAATCTTAACTGCTTTGATTTGCTTTGTTTATTTTTTATATCAATCTTATTAATCCAAAAAATGCAAAACAAAAGTGTTAAAAAACACATTTTGTTTCGAATGTAATAAACTGGGTAAATTTTAATTAGCTTTTGTGCCTTGTACAATTTTTTAAACTGAAATTAGGCACGTTCATTATTAATATACGAGTGTCTGAATTTAAACATGACTGTTTAAATTAAAACCCATTTGAAGACAATTCCAAAAATTAGAAGGTTGGCTGCGACTCTTGTTGACATATCCATGGTACCTAATTATTTCGCTATATTATTTTGACAGTTACGATGTCGGAAAGTTCTCTTTATTGTAGCGTGGAACAGCGCATAATAATCAAATTTCGTAGGAATGAAAGCGTAAACTCGACTGAAATTCTTACCAGCGGCGAGCACAATACGGCGATCAATGTTTTTTTTAAGAGTCGGGTGTTTAAGTTTTCGAAATCTTTTAGAGACGGGAGAACTCGTGTAAAAACTAAGTCTCATGTACGACGAGCTGTCACTTCGTTAATCGTGAAAATGCAGAAAAAGTAAATGCCTTTATTAAGCCAGACAGACGGGCAACCGTTCGTCGGAAATGTTGAAGAAATCACACAATACAAGCGAAAGTATCGTAAAGCGAGTGCAAGATGGATTCCGAACTTGTTGACCACAGAACACACGTCAAATCGTTCACAAATCGCTTCTTTTTTACTGTATCAATATGAGAGAGAATGAAATGAATTTTTGGACGCAATTGTGACAACTGATGAGACCTGGCTACATTATTTTACTCCTGAGTAAAAATGTGCAAGCATGCAGAGGTGCCACACCACATCTCCAAAAGCAAAAACTACGCTATCAGCTAGTAAAGTGATGGCAACATTTTTTTGAGATCTCAAGGGTTGCTCTTTGTAGATTACCTTAAAGACCGTCGTACAATTAATGTAGACTGTTATTCGACACATTTGCGCGGTAAGCAGGCGATCAAGAACAAACGGAAGAGAAGACAGAGTTGAAATTGAAACCCTAAACAAACTTCAGTGGGACCTTCTTCCGCATGCAGCATGCAGTCCTAATCTTGCACCCCCGGTAAAATATTTCAGTCAAACAACGACGTTATCGAAGCTGTTCAATAGTGTATACACATGCAAGCAAAAAAGTTTTTCCGGGAAGATATTAGAAACCTTCCAGATCAATGGCACAAGTGCATCACTAGGCAGGGGGACTACATCGAAATGTAATATAGTTTTTATAGTTTTCATCATTATAATACTCTTTTCTTATAAATAAATTCCTATTTAAATTTGAATACTCCTCGTAAAAAAACTCAAAACATTACTAGAAATAAATTTACTTTTACAAAAATTAATTTTCACAATAAACAAAAAAAGTGGTACTATATGTTTGAATTACTAATACTGTCGTATCTTATTTCATCTAAAATTAGTTAGAAATTAAAATATATAGTGCGGTTTAAGATAAGTAATGTATTATTGTGATAAATATTTTCAAAAATCGCTTACAGTCTAATAATTAGCTAGCAGTCTAGTAATTGGAAACATTTTCTGGATTCTTGTTTTGCAAACAAGAAAAGTAAATACTATATAGTACATGTATATTGAAAATGTACTATCTGCCTAAACTGTAGGATTTTTTTAGTATAGCCCCCCCCCCCCCCCCC
>JABXWE010064154.1:0-13159 GCA_014611495.1 Limonius californicus
TATTTGTCCTATGCCAACGTTTATTCTAAAAATAGAATAAACATTCCTGTTTACATGCTTTGATGTGCCAGTCATTATTTTATAAACCAAGTAAAATTAAAACATAAGTAACACAAATTACAACATTCTGTTGAAGTAAGACATCAGCACTGGTCACACCCTGTATGTCGATTTCATCTTAGTTTAGAACCCACAGTTTACTATAATTTAGTTTAACCTTGTTTACGGTAGATGTCGTGTCTACCACTATTCATGTCTCATAATGGCGATGTTGTTGCCGGTTATGTGACGTTAAATTTTATTTCTGCCTAATTTTTCTACTCCAGATGCTGGAGTTCCTGAAATTTAAATTTAAATCCATTTCATTCAGGATGTAGTCCGTTCTACGGCAGTTTTATTTTTCGGCGTGGCAGTAATTTGTTGAGTTATGTGTTTTTCGAGAGTTTCTTCAGTTTAATTAATTATTTTGTGAAGATGATTTATTTTCGACGTTGATAATACCTAATTTTATTTTTCACATATTACAAGATTTGTCTTACGTTTAAGATGTTATTTTGAAAAATTTTTTTCCCCACGAGTTTTACATAATTTAAAAAAGTTTTTTACGGGGTAAGTTTACCTGTTTGGTTGCGATTGGTTTGTTACATTTTGGTATTGCTTTTATAGTCTGAAGATGTGCCCATAGTGGTCACGAAAACGTTAACTACTACTGAATCTACACCTTTAAAATTATATGATTTTGTGGGATCGACTGTGTTTTATTTATGAGGACCTTTTCAATAGTAGGTTCGGTGCATTAATCAAGGTTTGTTACCATGCTAGTTGTCAATGCTATTTATGTAATTAGCTATTTATGTAATACTCATGGTATAACTGATAAAACTTTATTTTACAGTTTCTTTTGGTAATATCCTGCTGATACAGTTTTATTTCAAATAAGCTGTTGTATTAGGCATTCTAATTTATTACATTAATCAAATATATTTATTAGCATAGGGTTAATTTGGGATAAATTACTTTTCCAGTAATGTGTAGTAATAACACATCAATTTTAGAGCTGAACTTTTAAAGTTTGTTATATTTACATAGACTTACCTGCTTTAGGACTTAGTATTATCGTTTTCCAGAAATTTTTATGGATTCTAAATAATCTTTTAATAACTTATGTACCTGGGAAACTAAAAAAGTTGGCTGTATTTATATTATTTCTAAAAAGCAACAAAAATACATATTTATAAAATACATATTTGGGCTATTCTTTACAGTTAATGTAAGTATAAACCCTTTATTGCATGTTGAACTTTAGGCAGATGCAGGAGTTTTTCCGCAATTTCTTTTGGGTCTAATCTGTACCAATAGCAAGTACATAGACGTAATTGTTCCATAAGAATTTAATTATTTCAAAGTCATGATTACTTTTTTAAAATAATGTCTAAAATATTAATACTAATAAATAACCAACTTAATTATCTATTATTATCTTATAAGGGAAAACTTCTGGTGGCTTAAGAATATATTTTTAAAAAGTAAGTATGTTGTAACTATTTATTTTTACAATTACTTGAACGATATCGATAGTCAATTTATAAACCCACTTCGCAGTTCTTTCGTGCCCTCGTAAAAAATATTTCTCTAGATTTTATGTAAGTCTAGCTCAGGATTGTGTTTTGGCAACCCTTCAAGTAGCATTTACAATTAGCCTGACCTGGTTCACAATTTCGGTTTGGTATTGAAAGTAGTCTGAAAAGTTAACAAACAAAATAAAATCAAGTAAATTAGTAACTCTCAATATTCACCGCTGTCGTCATACATATATACAGATATATTTGATGCTGCAGACAATACTACATTAAGTAACAAGACGGTTTGAATATTACCCCACACGAAAGTAAAGGTAAGAAACATTGTGGAACAGTACCTAATCTTTTTACTGTACCCACATGATGCATATTAAAGGCAATTAATTCACTAACTTAATACATTTTCTTTAAGAACAGGAAACATCACCATCATACCCAAATTACCATCCTAGGTCATATTAGATGACCTGCCATTACCTACTTCTTGCAATTACCAAGATGGTCCCAAGCACAACTCTCAATCTTGGCTCGCAAATGGTAGAAGTATTTATGGAAAAGAAAAATCTTTAAGAAGGATAGAAAGTAACCCTTAAGCGTTTTTATTAGTCGAAGTTTTATTAATACAACAAAAATGTAACTTTTCTTTTGCTTCAAGACAGTACTTCTCTATCTTGAAAGATGCTTCTATTGCAGAACATTTTCTTTAAAGTTAATTGATGTAAATTATGTTGTTTCTTGAAAACTTTTGTTAAATAATGCTTGAAATAAAAAAAATATTAAACCATTAAGGGTTTTCACTTAATAGATAAAAGAAATAGTAAACAGGTAGGTATACATAAAACTAAAATATTCAAAAACAGAAATTATCTATTTATTAGAAAAAGTTTCCACCTTAAGTTATACAATATAGCTAATACTAAGTTAAAAGATGTTTGAATAAAGAAAGGACATGCCCAATATGCAAGATGAACCTAAAAAATAATGTTCTAAATGTAACGCTGGCTTACACGTGTAATGTACGTTAAAATGGCATAAATGCCTAGCTGTAGTTTTAAATACACTTACTTCAGTTCCTTATTGGTATCTTGCATAAAAAGGAAAATATCCTATCATTTTGACTAGGTCTATTATTTTTCACCATCCCTGACACGATCCCCAAGCTGGACTTCATTAAACAGTTTTTTTTTGACAATTACTACTTTACTTATTTAAAGTAACTAGATTATATTTTTAAGTCCAAATAAAGTTTCCCAAAAAATTAAATAAAAAAATGTGATAGTCATTGTGTTACTATTTACTACACTTTCTCAAATACTGTACTTGGGATTTTATTTGAGTCACGGTTCTGTGTTGCAGTATTGTATGCTTCTGTTGTAGATCCTTCCCTGGTAGATGGAACAGTCTTCTCCTGTATGCAGTTTTTGAAGGCTCTTCTTAAAATATACTTTTCTGGCGAATGCCACTTAACACGAACACCTAAAAAAATTACTTAATTTATTACATAACGGCTCTAAGACCACTATAGGGTCGTGTAACAAACAACCTGATTGAAAAATTACTGCAGTGCAAACGTTACCCATAAAATAATATTACCAAACTAAATGATACAGCAAATATTGTAATGATGATATTTTAAAAATGTGCGAACTTACCATTGTTCCTCTTCACAGAATCCTTCGGACATATCTTTGGGGACAATTTAGGTGTCCAAACCATAGGTAGCTTTGACGACGTCTTAGTTGGTGTATTAGGCATAGAGGAAAGTGGTCCATAGTGGAACGCGGTGTATAGTGGGAAAGTTACACTACCTCTGTTATTGATGGAGCTGGTAGGACTATATTTACGCTCACTTCTTTGTTGGTCGTCCATATGAATGTGAATGTTATGCTTGATGTGCCTCTATCCAGACACTTTCAAAAAATATGTAAGTGTACATCCCGTTTTTTATACACTACGCTACCACTTTGAACCATTACTTCATTTTTCCAAGAAAACTGTTCAAGCCGAATCGTATGTTAGCCGGCGCTCCTCCCGGAGCAGCTGGAAATGCACATTGTAGCCGATGGATGACGTCTGACACCTTTATGGATTACATTATCTGATCTTAATCTTAGATAATCATGAAAGCCATTACGATGTGCGAGTGCTAAAGTTATGCAAAGGGAACGGAGTTATTTTGGTTACCCTACCGCGGCACTGCAGCCATAGGCTGCAACCACTGAATGTCTCCTGTATCGGCTCCCTCAAAACCTATTACAACAAGGCTGCAGATGAGTGGATACTGAATCACCCCGGAATACCCTTAACCATTTATAATATTCCAAGTCTGGTTGGAAAGGCTTTTCCGCAAGCCTTCACTCCGATCAATATATTAAAAGGATACAAAAGAACTGGAATCTCGCCGTTTAATTCGGAAATATTCCAAGAATCAGATTTCCTGTATTCTTATGTGACTGACAAGCCACAAAGTAACGCTCCCGTTCAAATCGATTTAACTGCTACTCCAAATTGTTCTTGTATGACAAACTTTGGCACAGTTCAAAAAATTATTACACCTGAAGAAATTCGGCCCCATCTCAAATCTTCTGAAAGAAAAGTGACCCAAAAACCAAGAAAAAGGGAACAATCAACTGTTTTAACGACAACGTCCAACATAAAGAAGATAGAGGAAGAAAGATTGAAAAAATAAGAAAAATACTAGTAAAAGAACAAAAAGCAAAGGCTATAGTAGATCGTAGCAAGACAGTAAAAAGGAAAATTTTATGCGAAAGCTCATCAGAAAGCGACGTGCAAGAATATAATCTATGTGATGACTCTACAGAGGTTGGTGATAGTGAGGGAGAATTTGAGGAAGTTACGTTTAATGAAAAAGATTTTATTTTGGTGCAATATCAAACTAAAAAACTCGTTAAACACTACATAGGTCAAATAGAAGACATCCTTCTCAATGATGAATTTACTGTTAAGTTTTTAAAGAGATTGCCTAAAGACAAATTTGTTTTTCCAGAGGCAGAAGTCCAATATGTTATTGAAAGGGAAAACATAATTTTTAAACTGCCACCGCCTTTTCTTTCCGGTGCAACTCAGCGTACAGCTAGTGTTATGTCTTTCAATACTGATTTGTCAATTTACAACTTGATTTAAATAAAACATTGTCTTATAAGTGAAAATTTGTAGTCCAATACTATATTTTCCTTCAAATCCCAGTATGTACTATATCACTTCCCACTATACACCATCCGTTGGTACATAGTGGGATACATGGTGCATAGTGGTATTTTGAAAAAAACACCTAAACCGATTAGTTATCCCAATAATTTCAAAACAAAGCACATTACAGATACACGAGTGTATTCCTTTTATCAAGTTGCAAATTTAAAAAAATACAGTAAAACGTATTTTTTTGTCCCACTATATACCACTTTCCCCTACCTTAATAAAACATTTTGAGCTTGATTATACATTGAAACAAAATTTAGAAAAATGGTAGAGGCAATTTTAAAATGTCCGTTTTACAAACTATTACAATTATAGGCAACGCCATAAAGACTTTTCACTCTAAACAGCAATGCATACCTTCTCACTGTTTCATTCTAAAATATGCACAGCATTCGCAGACGTTGACAGCTAAGAAAAATTTAGCAATAGACACCTAGACCTGTACGAATGACACAAAAAGAGATCTCTCATGTACTAAAGTTTTCAAGAAATAGGAAGACCTCAAGCCACTTTTGATGTAGAGATGTAATAATTAATTTGTTAGACACACGAAACATTTAGTGAATTATGACGCCCACTGAAATAAGTCGAGCAAGTATTGAGCACGTGACAATAATACTACCACGACTAAATATAATTTAGGGGCGGAAAATCTACTAGTGTATTAATGTCGCCAAACGACTGCGTTCATGTACTAAGGATTTTACGAAATAGGAAGATTTACTACGTCAAGTTAATTTTGAGGCATAGCTCAAGAATTGAATCTGCTAGACTCACGAAACATTTAGCATATTATGGACCTTACCAAAATAAGTCGAGGAATCAAAGTATTGAATACTTGATAATTATACTACCAAAGCTTATGATATTATCGTCGAAAAAATGCAGACTGTGGACGAAAGTGCAAATAGAGAAACCGTGGTGAAGAAAATAAATTCCTTGAGAACCACATACAGAAAAGGGTGCCACTATAGTATGCGGTCTACCGTCACGTTTCTACTGTAGTATGCGGTCTACTACACAGTATACGCTAAAGTTGACAGCTATTAATATTTTGTTTCCTGTAACAGAAAACGGTAGATAGTAGGCAATAATCCAACGGGAAGCTGAGTTGGGATCAGTAATTCATTCCGACGGGTGGCCAGGATACGAAAATTTGAATCAAGTCGCTTACCAACATCACACCGTGAACCATCAGCAGAATTATATGAAGGGTGCACAGGATAAACAGGCTAAGTTAATTTTTGTCAAAAATACAAAGAGTGCGCCACTGCATTGTACGTTATGAGCTTCTTTTAGGCTCCTACCGATTCAGGGGAAAAACACGTCAGGAAATAAATTATTTAAAAATACCCATACAGGGGAAGAACATGCTAAGTCCGTGCGGTACCGGGGAAAAACAGGTTAAGTCATAAATAAGGCATGATTTGTCAACTGATTCATTTTCGTTTATCATTCTTGGTGTGTGTTTTGCTTGGCTTGGCGTAAATTAGGTGGTGTTATTGCAATTAAATATTGAATAAAAAACAGCATCTAGAGGTGATTACTGAATATGGAAGGTGTAAGTAACAGTGAAAGTAATGATTCAAGTGACGTGGTGATAAGAACAAAGAAAAAGAGGTCGATATATGGGAGACTGAAGGATGTAAACAAGAAATTACGCTTACAGAGTCACGAAATGGGCGAGGAATGTAACTGCAAGCGTTTGAATTGTTCGGCAAAAATTCCAGCATAAGCTAAACAGAAAATATTAAAGGATGTTAATAATTTATCTTCTACCAACGAGCAAAACTTGTACCTATGTGCTCTAATGAGTGTTGTATCAGTACAGCAAAGGCGCCCTAGAAAAGGTTAGGATGACGCATCTCTTAGAGGCTGTGCAGTTCTTTACAAAGAAGGTATTCTAATAATGAAGCCATCAGTGAAATGCATGTTTGTTCCCAAGAATGCATTGTCTTGCACGGTATTACAAATGCAAAAATCGAATACCTTGTAAAATCACTGAAGGAGAGCGGCAGTGCTCCAAAAGACAAAAGAGAAAATCGCAAACACCGCCCAAAAAAACTACCAATAGCAACAACTGAGATAATCAAAAACCATACAACATCATTTAAAGGACGTTCTAGTCATTATAGTATGAAAGACTCTAAGAAGACTTACTTGCCCGAAGAACTAAACGTGAAGAAGATGTTTCTGATGTTTCGAGGACTTCATCCAAATTACGTGGTGTCATACGCAACTTACAGAAAGATTTTTACCTCAAACTCCAATATATCGTTCAGCTATCCAAGAACGGACACATGTAGCATCTGTGACACTTGCCTAGCAACAGTAAAATGTCTAGAAAAAGATATCGCGAACAAGGCAAATGAAGAAAATAAAAGACGACCTTTTGAAGCTGAAATATAAAAATTGCGTACAGCAAATAAATTACACAAACTTAAAGTACAAGTAGATTATTCAAGAAAGCGAAATTCCAAGATTACCAGCCGTAAGGATGTCAGAAGAGAATCAATTTGATTGGACTATGAAAGAATTTGTCTGTGCCAAATATTACCACAAATGATGTTTACTATAATGGGCAACTGTCCATGTATCTGTACATCTGTACATGTTCTTTCTACAGGAGAAAGTTACTTCTACGTTTATCCAGAAAATATAGGCAAAAAGGGAAGCGATGAAGTATCATGCTTATTGAATTATTTCCTCTATAATCATTTAGATCCCGAAGTACGCAACTTACATATTTTTTGTGATTCGTGCCCCGGGCAAAATAAGAATTTTACTTTGTTCCGCTTTCTGCATCATGTTGTTCACGAGCAAAAACGTCTGGATTACGTAAAGGTCACTTTTCCAATAAGGGGACATTCTTATATGGAGACGGACAAAACTATGGGCATTCTCAACCATAAGGCTAAATTTGAGACACCAAACGAATTATGTGAGTTAATAAGTGGTGCAAGAGCTAAAACATCCCCATTTAATGTGATACAAATTGATGAAAGGAATCAGTACATATTCTGTCAGTGGACTTAGCATTTAAATTCATATTACAAAAATAAACGTCCATTCCCGACACGTCTAATCAAGAAGCTATAAATAATGAACGAACATCCGCGGCTAATGAGGTAGGTATAGGCCCACTTATAATGGATTCTGGGCTACCGGGGTGGTATAGGACAAAAAGTCGAAGAGGCTTGACCAATTAAGGGAAAATGAATTTCTCCATTTTTATTATTATTATCGTGATCCCCGTTTGTACCGCTTGCGCAGTGTCTAAGCGGTGTGGGGCAAGGCTAAGCTAGTTTGTGCTATGCACAACAGGGCCCGCCTCTGCGGGTTACCGTGTTGGTGCGAAACCATGCTTGGCTTGCCTGTTGTGTGTGAATGTTTTTGTTTATGGTCTTGATACTCCTCTAATGCGACCGTAATTTGAGAAGTGCCATTAATTTGATCCCCAATGGCAAATGGAGACCGGGACCCAGTACCGATCCCCCAGGGAATTAGAAAAATTTCCGACCCTGGGGAGATTCGAACCGGGAAGCGTTTGGACCTTGGCCCTCTACCACTGAGCCATCCCCACCCCTATGAATTGCTCCTTCCTGATCCTAAATATCAAGGTAAATAAGAAGTAACTCAATTCTATAACCTTTTAATAACTCTGATTATACAGAGTTGATTAAACTATCAAAAGAGAAATGCTTGCAATGCTTGAAAACGTTTTGTGGTCCAAGTGCACAGAAGTGCTTTTCTGGACTTCCACACAACTAGAATTGTGTTGAATTACTTTATAGAAGAAGTATTGTTTATTATAATCATTATATCACCGTTATTCCTTTCTTTTTTTGCCGATATAAAAGTTTTCAAATAACAGACGTTTTTTATTTTCAAGCTAAAAACAGGCTAAAATGGTTCACTTTTTTAAAAATGTTTGGAAAACCAATTAGCCTATAGCCCTGAAATTTTTGCACATAATCATTCCGACTTCATATTAGTACCACAAAATGAAGTTACATCCAAAAGGTAATTTTGTAACGTATTCCAAAAGATTATAGCCTTAAATTAAGCTTAACAAAAAACAGATTATTTTGACTTAACCCATTCTTCCCGTGTACCCTTCATATAGATCCGGTGAGAGGAGCCCATACTCAAGGAATCGAAAGATAATGGCTGAATGCAAAGATCCAAATTTTGAAAAAAATGGGGAACGTTCCACGTCAGCATTTTCAGTGCCATTTGGGCCACTACTGTTGGAAGTTAATAAGGAAAGAGGCTGATGACTTGTTTGTTGCGTTTTTGGATGATATTAAACAAGTATACAGCTAATGTGTATTTGTTGAAACTTGAAAAGAAATTGTTTCCCTACATTTTTTTATTGAAGTCGATATTTGTTCTTGAACATGCTAACCATAATATATGTATATATTGTTGTGTTACACCCAATAAAATCACTAAATTCTACTTAAATATAAAGCTTAGAAGCTATACGTAGAGATCCTGTATGAAAATGATTCGTTTACACACACAAATTTCAAATGAGTTGGACTTTCCGAAGTTTCATCGGGTTGAACTAAGATGGGAATTTCGAATTTTGCAGTCATCCTCAGGAATTTTAGCATTGGAATCTTGATTTAGGTGTTGTTTGTAGGCCTTGCAACGATTTTCTCTGGATATTGAACTGTAATTACGACAATATTAGTGTTTTTATCTATAATTTGCCAGTTCAGATAGATTTTGTCAATTTTAGAATATTAATGTGTTGAATTGACTGTTAATTATATTAAATGCCATTGAATTAGCATATGAGGCAACTTTAGGTGGTAATTTGATAAACGATAAGGATGTATAAATTTGTTTATTTGCTAGAAGATGAAATTTTCTTCGACAAATATAGAATTTGAATGAAATTCATATTATAAAGGTTGAGAACCAGTTATTTATATATGTACGAAGTTAGTACAGGTGATATTTATGATTTTCGTCGTGTTTACTATGGAAACAACGCAGTATTTGTTTATTTATATGTGTTGTAAGAAATTTATCACATTTCCGATTACAGGTGTGTACAGCAATGTTCTTCCGTTTGCTTAGGTATTTTTATGATTAAATGCCATTAGTTTATTAGACAGGGCATCTTTCGGTGTATCATTTGTTAAGAGCAATGTTATAATTATCATATGGTTTGTATTTGTTTGCCATATAGCTTTGTGCGTATCGAAATTGTCATATTTTCCCTTATTTGAAGGCTTAGAACCTGAAAATATATTGTTTAAACAATAACATTAGTAGATTAGATTAGTTTAAATGTGTTTGTTATTCGTTTAAGTGTTAATTTGTTTATTTATTTGAAATTTGCTATATTTGGTAGGATTTACTTTATTGTGTATGCTTTTATTTGTATCATGTTGGGTATCAAAAGATGCAGAATTTTATGAGGATTTCAGAAATGTTTTGGTGAAATGAATTAGTTTTTCCATAGCATGATGCATATAAAAGTTATTTAGATAGTTAGATTTATAGTCATATTTGGGTCAATTCCTAGCTCGCCTCTGATTGGTCCAAATTTTGAGATGAAACATTTCCAGAAAAAGTCTGCCTCTGTGATTGTTTTCAATATCTAAAATTTTAAAAAATTCCTGCGCCTTAGCCATTCGCTCTAATAGTTTAAACCATTAACCAGATTTTAACAATGTAAAAATTTTAGATATTGAAAACAATCACAAAGGCAGACTTTTTCTGGAAATGTTTCACATTTACAAAGAACCTCTGAGTATGAATTCAAAAACTGATGTTGATCAGCTTAGTGTTATTTATTCTCATGTCTTAGATATGGAGTTGGATAATGGTTAGGTTGATGTTGTATTCTTAGGCCGTCTCTGGACGGGGGGATTTGGATGAGCAATCAAGGAATACCTTCTAATTACGGGGTTTTTTTTTGGTTGTCCGTTTCAATTTTCCCGCCCAGTGAGGGAATTTTTAGTTATCTTAGGTTGGTACTAGTTAGTGACCTTTTGTCATTGGCGCATTTGCACGTATTTGTATCACAGAAAGTGCGATGCTGCGTATTTTCTTTTTAAAATGTTAATTGTAATAATTTAGTAATTTTATATTCTGAACTTAATTGTGATGGTGTACACTAAGTGTTAACAATGATGCTAGTCTTGTTCAAGTAGTTCTGTCATGTTTGTTTCAAGTTCATTTTATGAAACTCCTAGCTTTGTAAGTATTCTTAGTCATGCTGTTTTTTGAGGTTTTCCTCTACCTGTTGTGTTTTTTATAGTTGGCTCTGAGGATGGAAATAAAGATTTCCGAAAGCTTAGCTTAATAGCTTAATAGGGTGGTTTAATTTTTTGCCCTCGGTCGATTACCCCAACAACCAACATCTCAAACTTCATAATTTCTACGACCAAATACTCTCCTTCCGGATTTATATATATATATATATATATATTGATAGCTGTTAAGCTGTCACCTTCGGGTCATGAATAAGGCGACGTGACCTCCGGGTTACCCCGATGTCCTGGCCCATATATAAGGGCATATTTGTGATGAGGGGGAAGTCTAGAATATGGTTTTCTAAAGAGTGGAAACGTTTTCTCAAAAAACAAATTTGTGTATATAGTTCATATACGAGATACAAAGTCACCTCCACTTGTATATATATATATATTATGTTATGCATACACCTTAGTTACCTCCAGCAGTGTTGCCGCATTTTACGGAGGCCGGTACGTACGTACGTTGAATATTTAGTACAGTATTAGAACGCCAACGTAATGTTGAAATCAGTTTCTTTGAACTTATTCGTAGTTTTTATAATTCTGTTACTGAGTATGAATATTTCTGTAGCAATTTGCCCGACTAATAGTTAAAAATAAGTGATTGATCACCTATTTATGTTGTTAAATATGAGAGGTGTCTTATGGCTGCTCAATCGCTGCCGCCTTTATGAATTTACTGATCAGGGGAAGTTTCATTGCGGTATTCATCCACAAATCGTACAAAATAAGGGCCCCGTGATGCATGAAAATAATTTTTTTCGGCGGATTATTTAAATGGGGTTGAAATCGATATTGTTATGTCAGAATACCTGTGATAACCCTTATATTTTACTTTAAATTTCTTTTTCACAAGTTTTTTTCAGTTTTCAGACTTTAGGAACGCTAATGATACAGCAAAATAGGAAAGAAACATTTGTTTCAGTTTTTAAGAACTACCTGTGTTCACGAAGGTCGAATCTACCAATGCATGCCGAGATACTCTATAAAAGGGTTCAATATGGGTACCCTGTATAACAAAATTTATCATTATGTATCAAAATAATAATTATTTTACATTAGTGCGTATCCAGTACTCATTTCTTGAAGCACAGCAAATGCTTTATGTTTATAATACACCCCAACCCCACTCTGCATAGTTTCGGTTTGCGTAATTTTCGAAATTACGGCTTGTAAAACAAGTAACACAAAATTTAGTCATTAATCATAAAATTCCACATTTGCTTCTTTCGGAGATTTCGGGAATGTCATATAAGATGGCATTAGTTTGTTCGGGGAGTACCCGTCTTCCTGTGGTACGTTTCACATCATGAAAAAGCGTACGGTTCATTACCCGCCAGCATTTAGAGGTATTTGGAGTTAAAAAGTGTTAAATTTGGTCAATCGAGACAGGGTACTGGTACTAAAGGATGGTAAGTAGAATACTAATCAGAGTCGTCACGTGTGGTAGACGACCTCAGTATTTTTTACATTAAGTAATGAAAAGAAATTGGAAGTACGTTTTGAAAAATAAAGATAAAGAACAAATCGCAACCATTATGCAGATCTTGAACTTAAGTAAAGATGAATCCAACCAATTGGCAAATTTCTTAGGACATACTCAGAAGACCCATGATTAATTTTACGAGTAAGCCAAAATATATTCCTTCCAATATATTTTGCATTATTTAAAAGCTAAAAGAGCTTCGTAAATTGATTTTTGAATATTTGTATATTATGTACCAAGTCACTAAAGTGATTCTTTATCGAACGAGTCTGAGATTGTGAGCCGAGCGAACGAGGCGAGTAACATGCGAGGTCGATAATAGTTATTTATTGTATAAGACGATAAAATTGTACTTTATCTTTGAGAGTGTTTTTTAGCGTCGAGACGTCAGTCGAGAGTTCGAGACGCTAATTACGCTCGAGAAGATAATGCGATTTTATCGTCGTGTGCAATACAACATTTTTTCTATAGCAAGACTTCAAATTCAGGTGAAAAATAAAATTTCAAAGAAAATTGTAATTTTTGGCACAAAAATCGCAACTGTGTTGCTCCGTTACTACGGATATGAATTACTCTGTCAACAAATGTCAAACAAA
>JABXWE010064156.1:0-14496 GCA_014611495.1 Limonius californicus
TAATTTGATATATATAATTATTATTTATATATATATATATATATATATATATATAATTTGAAATAAAGATGATATGAACAGTTTCCAGTATGGGAAAGTCCAGGGAGGCAGTCGCGTCCACTTATTTTGTATAATTTCGTTTCAACTATTTCTTGTTTTATCTATATTATTTATTTATAATTTCTTTTTCTGCAAATTTTACCACCAAAAGCTGTTTAAAAATATTTGAAAGCATAATGGAAGCGCGTGTGTACTTCTACTGCGTGAGGAAGACTGCTAGGTTAGAAAAGTTAGAAGATGTAGACCAGGAAGAAGTTACTGCTTTCCGAGAAGTACATACTTGATATGGACTAACGAACATCTAAACTGGACTATAAAGCAGTGGCAGAAATGCTATTTTATGATAAATCAAGATTTAAAATTAATATTCATGCTGAAAGTTCATACAGGGGTTTTCAACGAAAAGTAGCCACCGTCAGTATCTTTCAAAACAATTTTTTGGTTGAAAATCTCCAAGACATGCCAACAAAGACAGCAAAAGGGACATATTTTTACTTAAAATCCGGACGTCTGTCATCAACCCCTTATCCGTCACAGCCACCCCCTCTAAAATTTCAAATGGTACCATACCATGTGTGGCACATCGTTGGAAAGGTTATTTCATAAGGAATTCATTCTACTATTTATTTTTTTATTCGCCTGAAATAGAGACATAAAAAATTAAAAACTATATTTTGTTTATTTCGGTTAAACTGCTGAATATAGTAGTACCTAGATTGATTTGATTTGATATTCTGTTTTTTCATCTATCAGTCAACATTCAGTTCACTTTGAATATTGTAAAAGTGTCAACATGGTTTACACCACTGCCGAAATAATCGAGATTGTACGTTTTTATTTCAAAAATAACGACTGTGCACGAGCTGTAGCGCGTGCTTTCAATGAAATTCATCCCGATAAATTCATTCACCATCAGTACGTTATAAAGTTGATGCAAAAATCTAGGAAACTGGGTCAGTGACAAACAAAAAACATCAACCAGAAAGACCAATTATTAATGAACCTGTTGAAGTTGCTGTTTTGGGACACGTTGCAATGGATACCAGTCAACTTTCCCAGGCATCGGGGGTTTCAACAAGCAGTGTACGGAGAATTTTAAAAAAGCACAAATTTCACCCATGCAAGATAAAACTTGTTCAAGAACTAAACGAAGACGACAATGATCGATCGAAAACTACAGTTTTGCGAAATCATGTCTAATAATCCATTCAACAACGTGAACTTGTTGTATAATATCTGTTTCAGCGATGAGTGTACGTTTTTTCTAAACGGAGAAGTCAACAGGCATAAATGTAGGTATTGGTCAGATACGAATCCGCATTTGTTTAGGGAAACCCATACCCAATATCCACAGAAACTGAATGTTTGGGCAGGTATTCTAGGAGATCACATTGTTGGCCCGTTTTTTATTGACGGTAATTTGAATGGCGCTATTTACCTTGAACTTCTTGATACCACTGTTGATCCGCGTGTAACAGATCTACTGGAAAATGAAAATTTGCTTGAAAATGAACTAGTTTTCCAGCAAGGTGGTGCACCTCCTCACTTTGTGGTTCCCGTTCGAGAATTTTTGAACAATCGGTTTCCTGGACGATGGATTGGAAGACGTGGTCCCATCGAATGGCCGGCTAGATCGCCTGACCTGTCTCCGTTGGATTATTTCTTATGGGGGCGTTTGAAATCCAAAGTATATGCAAAACAGCCGGACAACATTGAAGATCTTAGGCAGAGAATAATAGAAGAATGTCGACCATTGGCACCGCAAGTTCTCGCAAATGTTCGTTGTCTCTTTCAAAGTCGACTGTATTATTGTATGGAAGTTAACGGAAGTCACTTTCAACAATTACGTTAACGGTAATTGGTATATTCAGCAGCTTAACCGAAATAAACAAAATATAGTTTTTAATTTTTTTATGTCTCAATTTCAGGCGAATAAAAAAAATAAATAGTAAAATGAATTCCTTATGAAATAAGCTTTCCAACGATGTGCCACACGTGGTATGGTGCCATTTCAAATTTTAGAGGGGGTGGCTGTGACGGCTAAGGGGTTGATGACAGACGTCCTGATTTTAGGTAAAAAGATGTCCCCTTTGCTATCTCTGTTGACATGTTTTGGCGATTTTCGACTAAAAAATTGTTTTGAAAGATCCTGAGGGTGGCTACTTTTCGTTGAAAAACCCTTTATATGAGTTGAGTTAGTAAATTTTTTTGAGGAAAAGCTTTCACCAACATGTATGGTATGGGGTTCCATGTCTGTGCAATAAATTAGCCGACCACATGTCTCTGCATAATGAATCCAGCTAAATATTTCGAAGTACTGAAGGATAATATGCTACCTAGTAGAAAAATCCACTTGGCGAAGAAACGATTATTTTCCAAGATGATAATAATTCTTGTTAGACGGCAAACTTAAATAAATCGTTTAAGATTAGCCAAAACAATGAGAATCGTTTGTAACACAGGATTTCACACATAATTGTTAAAAGAAAAACCACAAACAACCCGGAATCAATCTGATACATGCTTGGTTTCGCTATATTTAGAAGAGGAAGCTAGAAAATCTTATAAACTATTAAAAATATATTGTGAATTTATTATCAATCATAATAATTGACCAATTAAATATTCAAATTAGTTTAAATTTAAGTAACATGTTGAATAATGTTGGAAGTTTTTGCTGTAATTTACATTGCACAATGTTTGTAAATTTGAATAAAATGTAGTTTCCCTTTAATATTTCATAAGTGCTTCAGGGCTCTCTAACAACACTATAAAATAAAACATTTATCTGTGAATTTTTGTTTAAATTGTGATTCAAGAAAAGTTTGTCCTCACACAGCGTTTAGTTATCCCCAAGCCCACTTGAGGGTGGTTAGTAGTTTTCCGCATTCGGTATCCGTGTACAGTACAATAATAATTACTAAGATATACACAAATAAAGGCATGACTAGAGTAAGCTTTAATAATAACAAATTAAATGCAGTGATTGCACATTATACGGGATTATCTAAACTTAAAACTAATTATTCTAGAAAAACATAATTTAGATAGCTTGGAATGCATTTTATTTATCAGAACCTCTCAGACTGCAATCATTGTTATTCGGACTCCTCTTCTTGCGTAACTTTAGGTTTCGAAGCGTCGAGCAAACATTTTGCTATTGTGTAGGCGTATTCCTCGTGCGAGGGTTGTTTCACGAAGTCCTTGCAGGCGTTCACTATGTCGACGGCCAACGTGCCGTTAACCAAGTCGGTTATCATGTTTTTAATGTTGTAAAACACGATGTCCCCGTCCTCGTTCTGGTAGCCTTGTTTCTTGTAGCAACAGCTGATGTACTTTTTGTATTGGGGGTCATCGGGAAGCTCCAGAGTTACCTTCGTTCTCTCTATCACTGTCTTGCTGATTCCCGTTTTGTTGATGCAGTCCTGCTCCACTTTTGTTAGGAAGTCGGTCCATTCATGTATACCTGGAATCGTCTAAAACGGAAATAGAGTTTGTATAAAATTAGTTTCAAAAGTTGTAAAGGTAAATGAATAATAGTAATACTAATGTTTCTCTATTTTTATGTATTTCGAATTATACAGGAACAACCCTACGTTGATTTTTTAAAATTTGGAGATTGAAGCCAATCTTCTCAGCTCCGAAGCTAAATGTCGAATTTTTCACTTTATAGCTGAAATCTCAAGTTTGTAATCGAAACTTTAAGTTTAAAACCCACATTTCGGGTTTAACCTTAAAGCTACTTGTTGCCATACGATATTTCAAGTCTACATCTTATTTTCGAATGTGGAAATTTTAAGGTAAATACTTTAATTTTGAAATTCAAATTTGAGGCAGAAGTTGGAAGTTTGCTGTTAAAGTCCAGCTGTGGTGTTTTTTGGTCGAATTTTTGAGTACAAAGCTGAACAGTCGATATTGAAGTTTTAACACCCAAGTCAAAAACAGTATCATTTTGATTAAAAAAATCGAATCTGTAGTTTATAGTGGAAACTGAGAGTTCATAATCTAAAGTATTAGAGTCATAGGCAAATACCATGATAAAATTAAAGTCAGATTTAAAATTTATAGTTTGAAGGCAATGTGTTGAAATTAAAAACGAAATTAATTCTAAATTTGTGATTTGAGGTTGAAATTTAGTATCAAAATTTTGGGATTAATCTTCTAATTTATTTAAATAATTTGAGAATTTTATTTTGGAGATTCTAAAGCAGACTTGTAAAGATTTAAATTGAGATGCCGATGCTAATCTTTAATATTTGATTTTTGCAATTTGCGGTTGCGATTTATAGCTTAATTTAAAAAATTGAGATTTGAATTTTAATAGTCTGTATTTGACATAGAACCTTGATTTTTAGAGACTGCAGGATTAAAATTGAAATGTGGAGCTTAAAATCAAGAGTTTTGGGTTGCAACTCTTACATCTCAACTTTACCATTAAAGTTACATTTACAAGTCTGAAGTCCCAATGTAGATCTTAAAGTATAAAATTTTGAGCTAAGTACTATAATTTCCACATTAATTTGAAATACTGAGATTACTATTCATATTTCGTTTTAAATTAATGATGTGTAATCAGTGTTAAAATATCGACTTGTATTGAACATACTACATTGTAAAAAAAATGTAGGAATTTAAGCTACTTTGGAGATTTTAGTTAAATATCAGAACTTAAAGTCAACACAGGCATAGGAGAGAAGATCGCTACGTCCCGTAAGAAATAAAGTACCATAAGAAGAAGAAAGTCAGATGTGAGTTAGTCTCAAAATATTGAAGTTAAAGTAGAAATTTAGAACTAAAATTAAACATTTCAGTTTAAAATGGAAATTTATAGTTAAAATTCGAAATATGGGGATTGTAAATGCTAAACGAAATTTATTAAATAAAATTCAAGGCAAATGATTAATTTTTTTGGAAAGTATGGAAAAACCATTCTTGTCGCTCTAAAATAGGGGCAGAATATTTCGTAAATTGCTTTAAGTAGCAAATATAGTGAATATTTTACTCAATGTTGATAATGTGCTATAACTTATGATTGTATGCAAACAATTTAATTGGTAAATATTCTTCGAAGATTTGAGTTTGTACCGTTTCAGCTGATATTGGGATAAAATGCCTCTTAAATGGTTCACTGTTTTCCTATAAATTCTACTTCTCAAATGATTCTGGAGTAAAATTTAAAATAGCTAAATCTTGGGATCTATATAAATGTTTCCATGTTTTTTTATCGTTGTTGGACATCAAGTTTAATAGGTTATCGAATGTTGTAGGTTCTTACTGTTGGTTTCCTTGTATGCAAATTACACACTACGCCTGAGAGATTTTTGTTCTGAACTACTAATCGGATAATGAACAATGGAATAGTTTAATCTCCGAATCATAGTGTAATTAATATATTTTATTAATTATGCGCTATTTGTTTTGGACGCGTTGAATTTAGAGACGTACGGTTATCAAATATCTTTTGTAGATCACAATAAATATATTGCAGATGAAGAAGCTCATGGCTTAACGAATTTGAAGTTCTTGCAAAATATACATTTTGAAGGAACCTACTTTGTGCGGAATATGTAATAAAAAAGTTCGCAAGTTTTATTAGATCTGGGAAGTGAGAATGGCAAACTTATTTGTGGGACGCTTTTTGGGTAATAGCGGTCTACGTTGAATTGGAATTTCCTAGGAGGAGAAAAACGTGTATCAAAATTAAACTTCCAATATTAAATTCCTCTAATTAATTTCCCGAATGTTACATTTTTGCTTGGTTTTCATACATTTTAGGAATTTATGTATATAGATTCCGCATTATCAAAAAATATATCCAAATGCAGGCATGAACTTCTGTATTATATTCACGTTTTGTGGCTTTTCTATGTATTCTTTAATCATAGTTAATAGTTGTGCAGTACAGTAATTAAAATTGTCTGTGAATATTTATTCTAGCTTTTTTACAAAAAGCGTATACTCTGCGCATTCCAATATACTTGCATATACAGAAAGAGCGTTCTGATAAATTTATATGTTGATAAATTCAAATAAATATTACTCAAAAGGTGTTTTTGTCGAATAAAATCTATTGCAGTGAATCATTAATTTACCCTCGTGCCGTTTGAGCAGTCTCTTTTAGAAGCAAATGCAATTTCTTGGTATGTGTTAAGCTCGTCGTAAATGTAAATTAGATAACGAACACGCGCAAAGAAACTCCAACAAATGCGGGATGGCAATTTTACGAGAATCGACTTATTTACTTTATTTATCTTTGCTTTTCAAATTTTTGCTGTTTTTATCAGTTTTGCTTTCTAAGGCAAAACAAAAATTCATGGTAAATATTAAAAACAGAGTGATAAAGCACAATCGTTTTATTGCACAATAAAATTATGAGGTTACCACTGACTGATCACAAACAAATTAGAATCACCGGTTTTATACCTGTGCTTGTGTAATAACAATTAGAATTAGTACGGACACCACCGTAACCACAACTTCTTTCATGGCGCAGATGTCACTGGCTCTGCAAATTGGCGTTTCTGGATTGACACTGAGGTCACGATATATTTAACGTATATCACACTCGGGGAGCAAAGGTTGGGCGCATATCGTTAACGAACTTGATAATTTTTACATTGTAACAAAGTACTGGGAAAAGTTGGTTTAAAGTAGAGTAAGCGGTGACTGACAGTCAATTCCCGGAATGGAAGACGTATATGTAAATGTTATTAACAGATAGCAGTGCCAAGTTTTGAGTATTGTACTTCATAGCCTTTGGTCTTAAAGCATTGAACAACTTCGGTATCGATTATATTACAAAGTTTTCAAAACAATGTTCAGATACCGCAATTTGTGTATCTCTTGGGGTCGTTAGTTTTTTTGTGTAGTTTCCATGTTTTGGTTGTGACGTTATTGAAATACTTTTTAATTGTAACCCGTGTTTTCCCTTGCTGGTGAATTTTGTTAACTGTTTAATACACAATCCATCAGCGATATCTGGGATTTAAATCTCGACTACATTCAAGATTTTTCACTTTGAGATAAAAGTACTTCCTGAAATTTCAATTTTAATATCATCATCAGGCGCCGGCATCTCTAAATATTAAAACTGCAAGGCTGTTTCTAGTGGTCTATTAATAACAGCAATAGTATCATTCAAAACTATTTCTCCCCAAGCTCGGTTTTGTTATGATTAATTTTGAGCCCAAACTCTTTACTGATTTTATTTACCTTATTTAGCAGTACTTGTATATATTCCCTGCCATTAGTGTAGCGTATGTTATTAATAGATTTGGCACTGATTTTAATTCTATTTCATCTTGCTCTTCCTGGAATATATTAAAAAGGGATGCTGATAGAATGCACCCCTGCCGAATGCTCTGTGATGTATTAATGTACAGGGTGACTTTAATAGTTATGCAAACGCTTTAAGTAGTGATTGTTCACATCACAAGAATACAATATCCGCAAAATTGCCTTATACAAATGTGTACGGTTACGGAGTTACAGCCTACTAAAGTGAGGGGCTTCGGTGGAGCAGTGCGAATACGCGCTGCCACTCGAGGTCACAGCGAAATTCGGTCCGATCGGTCGAGGTTTCGAATTCCGACTGGGGGACCGCATTTCGCTTAGTTAAGTTCAGGGTGCACGTTGCACGAATGATTTGTGTGTAACGGACGCCCGCACCCCCAGCAGTAATGCGAAAGCGGTTCCGAGGGGGGGGGTAGTATGATTCATATAATTATGGTTTTGAAATTTTATGTGCGTACGTTATTCACCAAGGTTGCATATTAGAGCCTAATTGCGTTGTAATAAGTGTACCAGAGGTGTCTCAAGTGGGAGGACCAGGTACTCTTTTCTACAATATCTTCTAAATTATACTAATTTTCTTGTTTTTGATAAAACACGTTTATTTGCAATGCAAAAATATTCAAAAACATACTTATTACAACGAACCTAGGCTCTATTCTGTAACCTTGGTGAGTAACGTACACATATAAAATTTCAAAACATTTTTTTTTTTATTATTATAATCAAATTCCCTTCTACCTATTCGGTGTCGGGATTACATTTTACATTTCTATGTACATTTCATTTTATATATTTACATTATTTACATTGTATTTCATTCCATATCTATAAATTTTTTCCATTCTTTTCTGTTTCCTGCTAAGTTTTTTGCTTCTTCCCATGTTTTCATTTCAAAACATTCGTGTAACTATTACCATAATTATTATATGAAGAAAAGTGATCGGACAAGTCTCTCTTAGAAGGCTGTAACTCCGTAACCGTACATATTGTATAAGGGAATTTTGCGTAAATTGTATTATTTAGATGTGAACAATCACTGCTTACAATATTTGCATAACTATTACAGTCACTCTGTATTGTGAATGTTTCATCAAGATTAATTTCGTCATTTAGAAAAAAAAATTTATTTTTAATCAGTTGGGCATCTTTTACTTTGTCAATATTACAATTTACTTTCGGGTTAGACCGCGTCGTCATTTGGGAATTACACCCAGCATTATCAGGTAAGACAGACCTTTAGCTTGTCTGCCTTTACAAGCATTTGCTCTAGAAGTTTGAGCCATATTTGTTCGTAGGCCCTGCCTGCTTAAACAGGCCCGTGTGCTTATATTAATCAAACCTTGGGACGGACAAGGATTTGATCTTGATGTATTTTGTTTACCAGGACAATAATACTTAATCAGCTTATGCCTGTTAGCTGTTTGACCGAATCTCATATTGCCCCATAATTAGTAAGGAAATTATTTAGAACGTGACCCTAAATGTAATGTTATTATTGTTTATGTCCCATTTTTCAATTACTTGCTTGCACAAATGAGTAACAAAATATGGATAATCCTCGCGGTTGCATTCCACACTAGCGTACTAGTAAAAATACAACCTTCTTAGCTACCATAATGCTAACTATGGAGATATCGTTTCTTAAGTAAAAGGTGACCGTTAAATTTTGGTAGCATTTGTTCAAATAAATTCACAATCCAAAGGTAAGAAAGGAAATTTGGGAATATCCTAAAATACTCTAGAATGCTTATAGATTAGTCATAGGTACTTACGTGGTCTGCCTTTCGAGTAGAATGGAATTTACTTTAAGCATTATGAAGAGGATAAATAAAATAAGGGAAATTGTGGGATTGACAACAAAATTTAACATGCAATAAGTGACAATTTTTCTATTTTATAAATAGCATTACAATAAACATTAAAACATGCATATGGAACGGTCCACAACGTAAACTATTAAGGGGTGGGCGGTTGGACTGCATAAGACTGTGTCTCCCGCGGATTCTTTCTTAATTAATTAGCATTTGCAAAGCATGGACAGTCGTTATCCTCTTAAATAGAATAGTATCCATTTTCAGTTATAGTCCCAAGTTTAGTGTGTGCATCCTTTCCAATAATTATTAAGGTAAATGTTTCTTTTATACCATTAAATTTAATTAAATATTTTAATGTGACAAGAACGGCCAGTTGTAATTTTTAGGTTAAGCTGTTGTTGGTTGGTGGTAACAACGTTGGAAATGCAACTAGAAGGATATGTAATATGTTGGTGACATGCCGTCATTATTGTTTTAGGTTGGATTGCTGCCCATCAGATGTTAAAGCTACATAGATTGAATATAAAGCGAATATCCAATTTGTATGTTATAATTTCCTTAATATGACTTCTTTTATAATTTTAGTTACATTTATATCGAATGTCCCGTATATATTCTTATATTTGATGTAATTTATTCATTTTTGCACTTAATAATCGTGGAATGTTTTCCGATAAATTGATTTACCTCATTGTCTTAAAATTTAATTTAAGTTATACGTTTACCTAAAACTTTATAAAACGAAGCCAATTTCTAAATATTTGTCTGTCAAAAAGTTCAGGGGGTGGTTTAAAGCTAAAAAATATTCAGAACTTGGAAATAATTAGTATAAAGATGAAACCATTCGCTCTGAAAAAATATTTTTGGGGAAATAGTCAATGAGCTGTGGTTTTAAATTGTGCAAACTTACACATTTGGAGACACATGCTCAGAATTAATCATATTATCATCATTAACTAAGTCTTCCATGAATTCTTGAAGGCACTGAGATAAATCAAACTTCTTTTTTCCAATTGAGGTCGACCAGCAATCAAGATTCTTTATAAGTCAGTTAATTTTGTCCGTTGCTGTTATTATGTTGTCTTGCAAATTGCAATTCAGAGAGTTTGAGTGCTCGAAAATATCAGTAAGGAAAGTCAGCCTAAAAAGCCAAAGGGAATTGGAAAATATGTTCTCATATTCCGGTTTCTCATATTGCAGGTATATCAAAAGTTCCGTTTGTAACTGGAAAATCCCGCGAAAACCATCTTACTTTCGTGTGATAAAGAGGATTTGCGTATACAGAGAACCCATGTGCATTTTTCAAAACACAATCTATTTCAGAACGAAAGGATTTTAATGCTAAAGCTTTTCGATTTAAAAAGCAGTGTAACTGTGTAGCATTTGGCATTACCTCTTTTAATCTGATAATAAGACCAGACCAGTGTCCTGTCATAGCCTTGGCGCCGTCGGGGTATACAGTAACGCATTTTGCCCTATCTCGTAGTTATTAGTACTCTTCATGAAAGTGTCGAATAAACATTTTCCGATGGTATTCACCTGTAATAGAGTACAAGATAAAATATTTTCTACTATACAATGTCGTATTTTAAAAAGTGTTATAAATTGGGTACATTTAGAAATATCCGTGGTTTCGTCCATCTGTAATGAGAAATACGTGCACTTCTTAATACGTATTTTCAACTACTTCTTTTCGAATATCTTCTGCCATGTCACTTATTCTTCTTTTGATAGTATTATTGGAGAGAGAGAGAGGTATGGCTTTCAGCTTGTCAACCTCTAACCATTACTTGCACCATTTCAACAACTGCTGGTAAAATGAGATTTTTCGCAATTGTATGTGGCTTACGGGTTGTTGCAATGCGAAATGCAATTCGGTAACATGATATTAGTGCCATGTCTTTAATAGCGGTTGATGATGTAAAAGTAGCTTGATTCTTGTGGATAGATTTTAGCTTTCTTTCAAAGAATTCCACAGGCTTTTCTTTTTGTTTGAATGTTTGGTATTTAAATGTCGAAATAGCTTCAATGACTTTATACTTTCTTATGACAACACTTCTCGACAAAGTACGCACTGGGGTTTCTGGGAAATAACGGTAAAGTCATATATGAGATATTCATCGCTGTAGAATCTATTTTGCTTTATATTCTTGTCTCTGCCACACGCGGAAGACTCTAATGACCGTTTTAAAAATGTATCCATCTTTAACAAAACGAATATACCTCGTACTTAATGTTAAATATTTGTTATTGATTTATTACCCTCAACCCACAGTCAGCAGTACAGCACACAATTTTGAAATGATGACTATTCTCATCGCGGTCCGCTGCTTTTATAAAGCAAAATGGATTTTCCAGATTATTCCACCCTCCCGAATATCGTGGAAATTTCCAGAAACACGGAGAACAAATAAATAAATTGCGCTACATAATAGTAATAGATGGCGTCAGTTGGTCGTTTAGCCGCTGATTCTGAATGAAGTTGAATACTACAAGAGGGGTGTCGCGAGAAAAACTGTAGCCAGAAAAGAACTGCTTTTGAAAAAAATTGGGAACCACGGGTGTAGTGTGTCATTTTACTAACAGTGAATAGATCATAATTTGGTAGACTTTGTATATGTTACTTATGACATTTTTCAAGAGTGAATTCCGTTGGTTTCATCTTTGTACTAATAATTTATTGGTCAAACCCCATATATTCAGGCGCCTACTTATAGATGATTTGAAACATTAGGTTCTTAATATTGTAGGTCTTCTCAGTTTCGAATGTTACGTGTACTACAGTTCAGGAGTACATTCAACTCAAGGTTTCTGTTTAATAAAGTTTTGAGTTTAGTTTTACAACTAGATGAAAAATGTTAATGTCGTGGTACTAATCATGTGACAATTTTGTTTACAAAATATTATGTTATTTTGGAAAAACATGTATATATTTTTCCTTTTTCCTAGCGTATCAACATTGTTGTCTTGTTTTTGATGATAAGGCTTACTACCAATGCCGAGATGTAACGTGATGTAAACCTTCTGCGGCAATAATATCACGACTACTATTGCACGACTATGTTATTATAGTTATTTATAAAACCTAGATCCAGCACTTGCAAATAATGTAGTCACGTTATTGAAGTTAGCTTTCAGGTCGTAATTAATTTAATGCTATTTCTTTTGTTTAAACATTTTTCATGTTTAATGTCATTACTGCACAGCGCAGAAGTCCGTTACATAAAAGAATCTCATCAGAAACTTTTAATGATTCCTCTTGTTAGTTATTACAGAATAATAACAAAAGAAAAAACTTTATGCCCTGCGGGTAATTATATTAATTTGTTTTGTTTTGAATTTCTCCAAGCTTTAGAGCATTTCAAGTAGTTTTAGCATTTTAATTCGTTTCTATTAAAATTCTATAATTTTTATATTCAACGAATGGTAATGTAATCAAAATATTTACGTCGTTTACTAAAGTTTTAATTACGTCAATAACGCACATGTAAATATTATCTACAGGGGTTTTGGTCTAGACCAAAGATAATAAAATCAGTTGCCAATACAAAAATAAACTTCTTGATAAGACAGTAAATTTCTGGTTTATTTTTAGCGATTTATAAATTCAATGAAATCATAATTATTATTACTGGGTTAACAAACTTTTTATATCACTGATAGCCGCGATGGATAAATCTTTCAGAGAAATATATAAATTTATTAAACTTTTTCTTGCATTTTCCAGTCGCTTTCCAAATATTTGCTGGTTTTCTTGAGTTCTGCGAAAGAGATAAATTTCCATTTTAAGTGGTAGGTTTTATCGGTGGCAAAGTACAGGTTTAGTGAAATTTCCTTTTGCTCTTTTATACATTTAGAATGAACCGGCGCCTTTCATTTGGAATATTGATGAAGACACATCGTTTAAAAGTTTTGCTTTCTGATGAAAATGTGGTTGCGGCGCGACCACGCCTGCATGCATTCATGCGAATGCACGTTTCTAACTTTGCCCATAAAACTTCACTTACAAAAGACACCAGAAATGGAAACCGACGTCTTTATTCGTACAACTTTGTCCATTATTTGGATATGTATACATACATGGGTATGGAAATCCGAGGGTAAACATATGTCAAGCATTGTTGAGAGGAACTTGAAGGTGCAAGTTAAAGCTCGGGGAATGCAAGAGAAAGTAGCTGGAAACGTGTTTTGTTTATATTGGCCTTTGCTTCTAACATGTTTACTTTTCCCGAGGAACATTATGCAGTCGTTACAGAAGTTACAACAGCGACTTTGAGGAGTTTGAATTTACGAAAAAAGGTGAATATGAAATAAGAAAAGCATATTTATTACGTCTAGGTGGATAAATTTTTTTACAAAGAAGATCTGTAATAGAAAAATAAAAAGAAAAGACAAATAGAGAGAAAAATGTGGAGACAGGATCAATAAGTGCAATAATAAAAAGGATCAGCATATTAAGAGAAAAGCTCAAAATAAGCTATAAAATAATATGAGAATAAGGAATTGGGATAATAAACAAATAATAATAATAAGGAGACTAATAACTGAAAATACAAGTAGTAAGGAAAACAATAGAAAAAGAGGTAGGAGCAGTAGCAGTAGGAGTAGAAGTAGGAGTAGGAGTAGGAGTAGCAGTAGCAGCGGCAATAATAGAAGTAGGCAGCAGTAATTTGCAGAATAGCAAAATAATGAGTGTAAGAATGATAAGAAACCTAAATAGAGAAAGGAAACTAAGAAGAATGCTAAAGTTAATAATAAAAACACAAATCGAATTATGATAAGGATGGCATTAAAAGGGATATCGACTATAAAAAGAAACTTACTACTAAACTACGAAAATGGACAATAAGAATTGTTATCCTTATTATTGTGAATACGCGGCTTATTATTGTGAATACGCGGCTTATTATTTCCGTATTTTACTAATTCTTTAATTTCTTCTTAATTCGTCTTCTTCTTAATCCACTCATTATTGTTCTATTCTGTTTCTTGCCATATTATTCTTTGCATTATCTTGCTAAGAATGGGGCATGAGGCATGAAAACATAGAGCATACTGAAATATGAAATTCCTATTATCTTCTGTACCATTCTCATTATTGCTTTTCTTGTTAATTTTGTTATTATTCTCCTTGTTTCTTATTTTTTTATTATACTTCTTATTATTATTTTCATTTCTCTCCTGTTATTCTTTTTTCTTTCGCTATTCTTATATTTGTATAATATTTATTCTCTTTCTTCAGTTGTTTTTCCTGAATATTCATCTATCCAATTTCCCTATAAAAATAATGAGAAGAATAACTACAGTTAAAATGTGTTCCCTATTCCAG
>JABXWE010064157.1:0-10391 GCA_014611495.1 Limonius californicus
GAAGTCACAACTTAACACGTATCTATATATATATATATATATATATATATATATATATATATGTAAATACCAAAAATAATTACTAGCACGGATGTAGACAATAAAATTAATTATGAGTTGCATCGTTGCTTAGAACAATGCAAAAACCGTAAAGTCATCTGAGGTTGGTCCATCAAATAGTAAGTGTGTGTATATATCTTTAGAAATTTAGTTCTTCGTTTAATTTCTTATTCATATGCTTTAAGTAGGACGTGCATGAAAATTGAATTGAAAATAAGATATTTGCCGTCACCAGAAATTATATCTATGGTTGTTACAAACATAGGTAATACCCGATAGTCGTATTAATTAATTACTCCAAGAGAGAGTGTTTGAATTTCACGTCCGGCTTCGAATTTATTGATTTCGCCACACTACAAAATACTATTTTAGGTAAATGGTATGTGTAGGCAAGCTCTAAAAGCGAATATTTCCTAGCATGTCAATTCCCAGAACAGTAAACGCAATTTAATATAAGCTTATTAATATCCAAGGGTTTCTTTTTGGAACAGCATTAATATTAAGGACTACTGACTGCATCGCGCTTTCATAATTAAAATGCCAGTCACAGCGCTCCTTCTCGGCATCATCTTGCCTCCTTCATAATTAAATATTAATTTCCTCATAATTTCACTGGAATATCATAGCAAACATGGCCCATCGTATAACCGCAAAAAAGTGTTCGGCAGAAACAATTTCATCTTAAATTAAACCAAAACCTTAACTATTGTGTCCTTAAAACAATGCCGAAAATGCCGCTATCATCCACAAAAGCTTGCTAACTTTGTTTTAACAAAGAGATTCAGACACTTGTGGAAAACTCCTGAAACAGCAGTGTGTTTCTCGCAGAAAACCTCAAATAGCTTTCTGCTGTCTGCCAGTGAACGCTTTATCTGTTTTGCTCTCTCCGCCGAATTTCAAGTTGACATCCCACTTTTTGTTCGTCCTACCCTAGACAATGGGATTATTTGGTACCCCGTCGAGAGATATCCACGACTCAGGATGTTAACTCAACTGATATGGGGACAAAACATTGCGATAACAGAGCTGCAACCATTACTCCTGTCTCGTATCGTTTTGCAGGTAGATAAGCAATGTGGTCGTTGCTGTACAGAAAATTTGTTTACTCTTAGTTATGCATTTGAAAACTTTAGACAATACATTTTTTTAAATACTAATAGCAGTAGAAGCCTGGATACATATTAAAGGACAATTTGAAATCTCTAGAGTAAAAGATTATTTACAATGGATTCAACAATTTGAAATCTCTGGAGTAAAAGATTATTTACAATGGAGCCAGCAAGGCATTAGATTTTAAGTAAACATGTTTTGAAATAAATATAACCGTAATAGAATTTAACTTTGATTTAATATGTAGTAACTATTGGAAGGATTCAAAAGACCGAATAAATGTATTTTTTATATTCAGTTTAATCATGCTGTAGATATTAACAACAGTTAAGCGAAGAAATCTCTGGATAAACTAACCAAATGTATTTACCATGTCAAATTTTTACATGCATGTAAAAGTCAAATTTCTATTCTACCGAAGCTGCTCTGGATTTTATTTGTTTCAGTGAAAACACTGCATATTTCTATAGAACTAGTATTACAATTTCTTTCAGTAAATTGGTGTCTAAAGAGAACTGGGGGAAATACGGGAATCTATAGTTTAACAGTTGCAGTAACATAAAACCTTTCGTTAAACTTCTAAATATGGAAAAGTGTTCAACGATCGGTTTGTGTAGAGTAAAGATTTATTACATCGTTTGTTTCTAAACATCTCATCAAGGTAGAGATTTTACAAAATAAAACCGTTAAAATTAAAGTTAGGGCTTTTTACGGAAGTGTAGTGAGACGTTAATAGTCCCAACACTTTTCCACACGCAGAAGTTTGAGGTTAGGTTCTATGTTACTGCATGTGTTTGAAATCGGGTATCAGCTTTGGTAAATTGGAATTGATTCCTAAAGCTTAGAACAGTAGAGACGAAATTTAATGCAGTTTAATTGAGTACACAACATTTAATTATTTACTTTAAATGGAACATTTATTTGCTCTACGGTCTAGGGACTAGCGATGTAATAGAAAGTTCATGAAAAGTTTTATTTCCGTTATTGTAGTGAAATAATTAACAATCATGATCTTCATTGCGAAACATCATTTCGAATTAAATTGAAAGCGCGGCTCACATCAATATTATTGTTGCGATAGGATTTAAAACGCCCCAAAATGCGTCATAACAAAGACTTTGAAATTAATAAACAGGCAGACAGCCAATTGGTGGAACACAACCCATACAAGTACTAAACAATAACAAATATCAGTAACTATTACAGACCATCAGAATTGCAATGGGGCTATTGGTCACAAAACTGTTACCGTTAAGGGTTATTCGTAATATCCCGAAATTTCGCACTCTATTCAACAAAAACATATTCTGACCACGGCCATAGATTGAAATTGTACTATTAATTCCTTAAAAGCGTTAATTTCTATTAATGTTGTTTTTTCACCGGAGTGACCTCTAGCCTACGGCCATTTTGTATTGCCTAAATCCTGCATCCTTAAAAATACCAACTCGATACTTTTCGCACTCCCTCCAGGTAAATTATTTTAAAATCACACTCAACGGATTGTAAATCCTTAAATTGCAGTTTTCGTCACCTAAGAAGTGCAAATATTGCGTGTTATACAAAAAACAAATAAGTATAAAAGTAAAACCTTGTACAATAATGCGTTAAAATAAAAAATGGAGAGTTATCAACGGAAGAATGAATCAGTATAAGAACTTACAAAATAAATACAAAACCACGATAACGAGACATTCTCGTGTTAAGTATTTATTATAGTTTTGGAAAGCTGCAAAAACGGCCTGCAGGTTCGGCTGGTAGTATATAACATCATTGTGCGTTAAATCTTTTGTATAAAAAAACGGGCTTGTTTTTATTTAATTATGAAATGTAGGTTATATTCTTGGAACTGTTTTTTTTTTCTAGTGTCTTGTACATTCCCTATTTCATGCTGAAGTTTTGGTGATGGTGATAACGCATTTTAAAATATTTATCCTTTTCCTCAATTTACAGCTTGACCAATATAGCTGGAACTTTGGCCACGAATTGCTCACCAGTAAAATGACTAAAGTGGGGCCGGAGCTCATTCCAAACTTGAATTACGCGCTTGCAGTATCGATATAGTCCAAGAAATAGTGTGCGTTTGCATTTTAACTACAGTCACCACACCGAAGGAAAGTTCCTATGTCTGAGTGTGCTTTGGTCTGTGACGTCGATCCTTCATCTCACTTTGGCACGTTTTGTCTCGCTTCTGGGTTTACAGCTGAGTTGCTCAATCTGTAGCCATGGATGGAATTTAAATTTTCAAAAGAATTCATCATCAGGATTGCAACTAAGCGTGACTGGTTCGATTCTGAATTAATAACTGATTTTAAAAAATTTCTCGGTCATTGGAAAGAATTGGGACAACTACCAACGCTACTCAGTAGTCGGTTGTGCTGCTTTATGCTCATAAAATTGTGTTCGAGAGTTAGCTGACTAAGGTTGTACTTCACGTTACGCTGTAGGTCTCTGCTCAGAAGTTATATCTCGTTAACGTACCAAAGAAATTGAAAAAAATCCGTACAATATTATTATACATATTCATGTCTGTACATATTAATTTTAGTAAAACAACCGGATAAAATATAAATATAAAAAGCATTAGTCTGAATTACAGAATTGATATCCGTAAACGTCAATAGAAAAACGAACAGCAATTAACCTATAAATACCAGATAACGACAGCTGTACTGTATCCATTAAGGGCTATTACATTTGGTAATAAAAGTCAGTCGTTAGAATACTGCGCGTATAAAATTGATTAAGATTAGTGCGATGCGGCTTATTTTTTATCGTCTAGATGATTCAGTTCAGAGGGATCAAATTTGAGAAAGGGACAACGGTATGTATTCAATAATCTGTTGGTGATATTAAGCCTCACGTTTGTTTGCCTTTAAAAATTTCATGAGAACGGGAGCTGCAAGCGAAGGTAAATCGAAAAGTTTTTTTGTTTTAGTATGCTTTATATGTATCAAACAGTAAAATAAATCAACACCTAATAAATAAGCGAATATAAAATATATTAGGTAAATTACAAATATTAACTCCTTCAAAGCAAGTTACCTTGATTCGCCTCACTATTTCTTAGGTCCTCTTATGCGGACTGTTGTAACCGTTCTGCCCTCTGGGATCGACTCGAACTGTGATTGTTTGAATGTTAATTTCACTTTTGGGATAATTGCCTTGGGCGAGATTGGGCAATCAAAGCGGATGCGGGCACATCTTAAATTTTGGTTGTACAAGAATTAATTGATAAAAGAAAGGAAGTGTGACATGAATTTTGCGTTCATTCGCTTAATGTTTAAATGTAGTTTTAAAATGTGTTGAATACGCTGTACAAGATTTTCAAATAATGGTCAATTCTCGAATTGTGAATCTTCTGCTCGAACAAGTCATTTTGTCAACGTTGTAGTTTTCTGCTGTTGTCGAAGTCGATGGCCGACCTCTTCGGGATCTTTTCTCAACTCTATTTAGTGAATGTTTCTTAGTCTAAATTACTTTTTTAATAGATTTCATTCAAACAGTTTTCCAACATTGTACTTCGTAAAACATTCAACCAATATGGTCATCTACAAATCCAGTAATTAGTATCATTGGTTCTAGTTTAATTTTGCGAGAGCAAACTTCAACTAGCTACGCGATAAACTGACAGTTAAAAATTACTTCATTTATTATTCCCGGACATTTTAACAGAACTTCACAGCGCCGTGCAACGAAACATAAATTTCCCGCCTCGTTTATGCAGCAAAAGTCACCCATTGAGAGACGGCTAGAAAACAAATTGCAACGTTGATTTTTTTGAGTTCTCATTGTTGAAATAAAAATATTACGGTCGGAATTGCTATTTACAATTCGAAGTGGTTGAAATTTTTTGTGGCATGAAAAGTCCTCGTGAGAATTGCTTTGTTTAAATGACATGCAAACGGATAGGTCGGTGCGAAAATTTCTGCAATTGAAGCATGGAAAGTAAATTGAAAATAACTGAACACGAATGCAATCAAAAGTTTGTCGTTGGGAAACTATTTTAAACTTTTAGTCTGTAGCTGACAAGCCTGTTAGTTTATTAGTTATTTACATCAACGTTGGCACAAATGTACGATTTATATTTAATAATGTGTGAAATTAATTATTGATATGTAAAATGCATTTCATATCTCTGGTATGAATTAATGGTATGTCATGTCAGAAATACTATGTAGGGAGCAGCACGAATGCGAATACTAGTCAAGCAGTATTTAAAGTTAAGCACCGATCCGCACGGTCACCACTTGTATGGGTGACCGGAAATCTATGCTAATACGCTGCTATCCTGGTACCTGGGAGAGTACCTAAAACCGTAGTTCTGCCTGGGTTAGTGTGCCACATCACTAACTTATACAGGGTTGCGAAACTGTCTGCAGGTCTCCCAGCAAACATTTCGTGTACACAATTTATTTATTTTTAGTACTCTATTTGTTACCACACTCACATTTTTAATTTAATTAAAATATTATTCGAAATATGACTTATACTAGCATTTCAATCATCTATTCCACAGTACTGTATTTATTGTGATTTGTTTCTGGCTGCCTGTTGGGTTTGTAATGGGTTACAGAAATTTTACATCGTTAACTATAGTTGCTTTAGAGCTGTGTGTTCGTATCCTAAACATTTGATATTTATTATTGTAAGGACCTTATTTTTCAGGCTGCCAATTAGTAAATAATAGGTGACAACAAAACATTTATTAATCTCAGTACTTACACAATATTGTTTCTATATTAGTTGCTATTGAAATACAGAAATCTGTAATTTCCCGTTTCCAATATGACCCTGATAATTTTATTTGTGCCAAATTCTTAATATGACAATCACATACTATCCATTTAGCGGTAATCATTTTAGATAACGCAAACTCTTAACTTTAAGTATGACTTTCGTGGGTCATACATTAAGCAGCCGACTATTAAATATGACAATTTTCATCTTAAGTGGCTGAAATGTTTTTCTATTTCATTAACATATTAGTGTTTTTAGCTATTATTGCCGCGACGACGAAAAAATAGTTGAAGTAATTTATACATGTTTTTTAATGTGCTGTTTCATTCCTAATTTTTATATGAAATAATTTATGAGATCAGCATATGCTTCTATTTGACTATAGTATATTAGACTAATTAGTTTATTATTTATATATTTAACTGTAAAACATTATAATTTTTATTATGTGATCTAGGATTTTTGATACACTTTTAAACTACATAATGGTAGATAGTATAAAAATAATGTACACAAACACGAAAGCAAAACGTATTATTAGAGTTTTGTAATATACGACTTCAATTTTATATGACACTGTAAGTAAAACTAATATTATCACTTTCATAATACAAACGTGTGTAGCAATAGCTCAGTTGGTAGAGCGCTCGCTGTCTGGGCAAAACGTGGATTATGGATTGGGTTCCACCCTCAGCGTTACCAAACAAAGTATAGAAATTTTGTGCTCCAACTCAACATATACAATTCCTCAATCCGATTGTTAACTGTGAGATCTTAAGTTCGGATTCGGCTGGGGACCCCTGTGTTTCTACCTCGCTGAAGAGAAGCACGTGGCAGAGAAGAGGCCGATGCCCAACAATAGGACGAAATAGCTGTTGATTATGAATAATACAAAATTATGAACTTGAGGCTGCAATTTTTGCGATACAAATGTTGAAACGATCTCGTTAATATGCAACATATTGGAGACGGAAAGCGTCAAATAGTACTGAATATTAGATATAAAATGGTATTAAACATAAGTGGTAGCTTCAGGTTTGAAGTTGTTATTTTATTGATATTTCACATATCATTAACTAATTTCGGATATCAAAAACTAATATAATATATCCGAAACGTATTTCACTTTGAGTTAATTCCTTTCACATATTTTTAAAGAGAAAATACAAATAGTATGTGGGTTTGATGCCGTTTTGCTTAACTTTAATAAATAGTGAAACAACTTCCCACAGCGATTTTATTATGTCTACTTTGATATTGACGACATAGTCCGGGGTTAAACAAAATCTGTACTTTTTTCCTGTTGAGAATATTATAGAATAGTATACACAATGCTTTTGTCTTATGGAAAATGGATTGATGATTTATTCCCAGTTTAGGCTAGTATGGCACGACGCAGAATTTTACAAAATTCTATAAAACATGTAAGACACAAATCACAATTTTGTGAAAAATTCCGTCTGAGTATGTGCAAATAGGTCAACATTACGTTGACGTCTACAAGAAAACTGTCCGAATAATTAGCTGACTGCGGATGATTCAGAATTCTATCAAGGTTTCATAATATTAGGTTGACGCCTAAGTTCGTAGCGCTTTTATTTATTTATTTTACCTGAACAGCAATGAACGAGATTAGAAAAAGTGCGGCTAGCGTGGGGCGCGGCGGCGTAACGTGTGATAAAAATTTACGCCTTTGCCCTCTGTGATTGTCATTAATGGGCATTAAAACTTTGTCGTTTACGCATCGTAGCGGCGCAGATCTGAACAAAATTCTGCAGATTTTATAACACGAACTTGCAAAATTTTGTACAAAATTTTAAACAGAATTCTGTATGAGGGTTACATAGATTTGTAAAAACACCTTGCACAACATTCTGAAGAGAATTTTATACAAAATTCTGCGTCGTGTAATACTATTATAATACCTTATACGTTACATCCATTACAACAAAATGCACTGTAAAGACAATTATCAATAGATTTTTAAATGCGTTTTTGTTTTGACCTCAGATATGTGTTCGTTATAACAGTGGCAGCTCGCGGATGAAAAAATAGGTGAAGTGCTCTTATAATAACCCTAATAATAACAAATAGAAAAAATACATATATCATTTTTAATCTTTTCATAATGAGTTTTAATCTCTATCGGACTTCTTAATATTAACAACCCTAAAAGTTCTTTGAAATTTCCACGATTTGTTGAGTCACTGCTTTCGTCGTGTCCGCGAAACGCTAATTCTTGTTTGCTTAAATACAAAACTGTGTCGATAACTATTTGGAGGAAAAGTCTATTTAATCGAAAATTTTCATTAAATTGTGCTTTAAAAATTCTCGCGTTTTTTTTAAACCATCGCCTATGGTGTTTTGATTATTCTCAAAATTCTTTAACGTCAATGCACATATTAAATGATCTTTAGAATCAGCATGTTTATGTAACGCCCTTGTAATATTTAACAGATCTGCAAATCCCTTCCTGTTCTAGACAGACTTTTGTTCAAAAGAGTAAGCAAGGCCAACAAAATAATTTTTGTAGTATTGGGCTGCTACATAACCATTTGTATTCAGTGAACCAAGAAATTTTAAATTAATATTATATGATTTTCCACTCCCTTTTAAGTTTTTTTTAGCGGAAATTGTTAAACCAACAGTAGGTCGCCCTTGATTTAAAACGTCTTTTTTATCTTCTACCATCCATTGCCTGAAAAGCGTCTCTAACAAGCTGCACACAAATAGGATACATAGTTCTCCTGGTAATTATCTACGTATAAAAGTAAACTTTCCAAAACAGAAGCACACACGATACGAGTACAAACTCACAACACAATCAACAACAGTAATAGTTACCAATTAACTATAATTCATAAACGAATGAATATAATAAAAAACCCCAATATGAAGTTTTGCGGATGCTTGCGAGTCAACTCTTCACTTGCCCGTTACACCGTGAACCAATTCTAGATAGTGACCTAGGCGTTACCATGGCAAAGGAGGTATAAGTGCAGAGTTAAAATATGTTTGAGGCCGACTCTTCACTACAATTGCTCGAGTGTTGGAGGTAAGGTTTCTTACCGCCTGCGCTCGACGGACTGCATTTAAAATTAATTAATTAAATTAATTTTTGTTTGTTTTCACTAAGCTTATTGTATCTACGAGTATGTATGCCATAAATAAACGACTCCTAATAGTTGTAATACCGATAAATAATTTGTTATGTAATTTAAATATATATTCGCAAATGAATGAATGAATTAGGTGAAGAGGCACTTCACCTACTTCACTTGGCGAGCCGTCACTGCGTTATAATAGAATATTTATTATAATAGGTTTTCGAATAAAGGGACTACTCTAATGGCTTCAGTTAATTTATTTAACAATTAAATAATCTCTAATAATACTCCTTTTATTTCGTGTTAGGAAACAAATAATAACGTGCTCTACGAAGTTTTACAAATATACAGGGTGTTCTTAAAAATGGGACCCAATTTCTATATCGTGTTAGAAAGATCAAACTATTAAAAATGTTCAAATGAACATTTGTCCGCAAATAGTTTATTAAAAAGTTATAAGGGAAATACTAAGAGAGCACAAGTTACAATAAATGTTCGAAATTTCTTCCTTCTGCGACAATACAGCGACTAATGTCGGATTAATTATTGCCGTACTCTCTCAAATACTTCGGGAATGATAGTTGTAAAAGCGTTTGACTAAGCTCTGCCGTTTGTTGATAAATAATATTTTTACATGGGGTGTTAAATCGGGTTGATCCGGGAGGGCATGCAATTGGTCTACTGCGTCCAATCTAATGCCGAGGAAATCTGCTGTTTCGAACATTAAATACCGGGCCGGATTTAGGTCTGTGGAGGCCCCTGGGCAGAATTCGTTTGAGGGCCCTACTTTCTACCATTCAAAAAAATCCCAATGGCACAGGGCCAATTGGACAGGCTTATGTTAAGTTACATTTTGCATCAAATCAAAACAAATAAAAAAAATTTTTTTTGAATTTTCTTAAATAAATGTTTTCATGTACGTTTTAGAAAAAAATGTTATATACAAAAGTTGTAGAACGTGTTAAGGTATATAAAAAATCTAGTAACTTATTTGCGTCAGATCAAAAACAAAGGAAATACGATTTTTTTTCAACTTCGACAGTTTATTAAGTTTGCTTGCTTGCTTGCTTTGAAAGAGCTAGATCTAGGACGCGGTTTTCCAAGCATCTCTATGCACTTAGGCCACATTTGGCCCATTGTACACCCTAACTAAGAATTTTGCCTATCTGGGGTAATTCCAACTCCAGTAGTGATTTTTAACGTGTCACACATCGCAGTGGCACGGGACCTACGGCTTTACTTCTTATCCGACAGAAGGCGCATTTACAGATTTTTCCCCGCTAGAAAAATCTCGCCGACCTCAGCCAGGTTTGAACCCGCGTCCCTCGGATCTAAAGGCAAACGCGCTAACCACTAGACCACAGAGGCCGGCTG
>JABXWE010064159.1:0-11806 GCA_014611495.1 Limonius californicus
CAGGTGAATGATCTGATCCGATATCATTATTTGGTTCTATGGTTAGGTATCCTGGAGCAAAACCCTTTGTAACAAAGAAATCCAAGCAATCGGGGATTTTATTTGGGGCAGTTGACCAATATGTAGGTTTGTAGCTTGATAGGTGTCCCAAATTTAATTCTTGCATCACCTGGTAGAGCGTTCTTCCTCTTCCTGGTGCTATGAGCCTTGATCCCCAGCTTGTGTGTTTCGCGTTATAGTCGCCATCATCTAAAAATCTGTTTCCTAGGCTACTTAAGTAGTTTGTGAATGTTTCTTTGGTGACTCGGTTGTTTGGTGGGACATAGGCGGCTGACACTGCAATTGGCCCGACCCAGTCTTCTATCATGATACCAGCCACTTGCAGTTCTGGTTTTTCGACTTTACCAAGCAGGTGATGTTCCATTCCGGATCTTACTAGTACTGCCGCACTCGCACTAGCTACATGCATGATGGAGCTCCTGCTGATTTTGCATGTAATATAAGAGAGTGATTGGAGAAACGTTTCCCAAACAGATGGATTGGTCGTAGTAGTCCCATTTTATGGCCAGCGAGTTCACCCGATCTCAATACCTTAGACTTTTTTGTTATAGCTTTATTAAAGAAGAAGTTTGTGTCACGCCTTCACCAAATGATGATGTAATTAGAAATCGAATTAACACGGCAGTACTAGAAATACTGGAGCGAGTACCACGAAGATTGGAACTATTTCTACAAGCAGACGGTTTTCAATTCGGCCAGTTATTATAAGTAGGTCATTACTATAAGTAGTTAGTTACCGGGTACAGTAACAACACCTGTTTGAGTGCGGTGTTGCCAAATGTATGTTTCTTTTAAATGGTCCCTGAGAACACATGACGCATAGTGCAACATTTTAGTATTAAGATTTGCGACTAAGGATTTTAAAAAGAACATGGCTACGTGTAACGTTTACGTTCATTTATACACACCCGGTATTTCACAGTCATTTACTCTTATAAAATTTAGTAGGTATCAGTCTTATCGAATAATCATCATGTTCTCTTCTAAAACATTGTTTTATACTAATAACAGACTTACAGGCCTATTCTGATGAATTGCTTATAAACTGATATGGTATTTCTAAATATGATATTAAATAGAAACAGTCCCGTAAAAATAATTTAGGACCGATTAGAGTTTTAAAATATTACCTACCTAAGCGAAGAGCAGTTTTGTATAGGCTTTAGATCACTTCTGGGAGTTGGTTTAGATCATCTATTAAAACATAAACGTTTTACAAATAGTTAAATATATTGACATGTAAGATCTTCTCAAGATTTTTCATTCTTATGCTGGTTCTAACTCGATTTAAAAGGAACAGGAGTCGCCAACCATTCGGACCTTACGGACCAGTAAACTCACAATTTTGGATCCCACGAACCATTTACACGATTTTTTTTAAAGGTACAAACATCTATGAAACAACGGTAATACAAGTTTCATTTTATTAATTTTTAATTCACATGTGTAATTATAACAGAATTATTAGTGAGATATTTATTGGTGCTTGTTTGAAATAAGTTTAGGAATTGTTGGCTCCTATGACGTCCAAATTTTTCCACGGACCACCAAAATATTGTCGTAGACCATCAGTGGTCCGCGGACCATCGGTTGGCGACCGCTGTTCTAGAATATATTACAACTAAAATTGGGTTGATGGGAGAGCAATATGCAAATAATCAGGTTGAAACTAATCCACAATGAGATTCTAAACACTTGTAGATAACTTAATATTTTTAAAAAGTTCTATTAAAGTCGACTTATTTAAAAATAAGCATTACTAGGATCTACAGGGACGCAACTGCCAGTTTTATTTTCGTATTTAACGTTTTTTGGAATATATGAAAACCATTATTAACCGTTAAATTAATTATTATATGCTCGAAAAAGAATCTTATTGTACCGTTTGTGTTTCTAGGTTATAATTTAATATAAACATAATTTTTAAATAAGGACCAAAAGCTGTAAATATAGTTTCATTTGTAAATATACATTCGAATTGTATTCCTTTTCCGATTTCCTATTCTTATCGTAACTATATTAGTATTAATAAGACCCCTCTACATACCAACAAATTAATTTGGCTTCAAAAGCCCACAATAAATATTTTTCCGTGTAATATTTTTTCATAAAAGTTAATTTGATATTTTAAAAATACTGGCTATAGTAAGTCATCTCTTTACTAACTTTGTCATATTAAAATTAAACCCTCTACATATTTTCAAACTGTCAGATATCGATAATCCAAATTACATAATCTTTAACTCCTTTAATAAACAATTCTGGTGTCTACAGAAATATTTTAAACGTATGTCGAAACTGGTATCTTTCAAAGATTGAGGAGACCTGCAGAATTGTTTTTATGTCTGTACTATTTTGATTTAATTTTGTGTCCTGGTATTGGTAAAAAGGGCTGCCAGATTCTTTATGTATTGATGATTTTGTTCTCTGGGGCCGTTCCGAAATTTTTGAAAAGTTTACCTTTCAAGCAACGTTACATGAAAACGGAAAATCGGATAATAGCAAATCGCATAGCTCAGCGAATACAGCCGTGGATTGCCACGCAAGATGTTCGAGTTAGCTTCCCGGGAACCGCCGTAGTATCTACACTTCTCTTGCAAGTATTTTACGAATATATTATGTAGTTCTGTAGATATTTAAATTCTCTTTAACCCTTATGATACCGTAAAAATTTACACCTTCTATCTCCTATACGGAGTACCCGGGTACTACCTCTATATGGCATTTAACATTCATTTTAATGCATCGTTTTCATAGCATATCGCTGCGTACATTTGTTTTCGTGGGCTATAGCTCATTTTTTATTGTTTGTTTATGTTTTGTTCTCAAATTTCATGAATTAGAATGATGAAATTGTGAAACTCAGGGCGTCAGTTGCTTTATTTACGAGCTAGAGTGCAGTCGATTTGTGTGTGTGTGCTTCAACAAAAATGGAAGTGAATCGAAACGAACGGGTGGCTGGACCGAGTGGCTTTGGTACTTCAGTTGCTCAATTACAACGGTAAGTTTAGTGATAATTTTAATTATTATATGTGCTGCATACCATATTACCATATGACCATATTAGCTGTGTTTTGGGTTTTCTCTACACGTTGCAGGTCGGTAAAGGACTCATTACCTTTAGACTCCAAGGGAAATATTCGATTAGATCGGTAAGATTATATTCGCCTACTTATGTGTTATGTACTCAAATCATCTAATATGTACATATTTATTTTATATGTATTTATCATTATTGTAGTTTGACCGAAGAGCAACTAATGTGTCTATATGAAGATTATTCCGACGAAGAACCAGATCCTTTCGTAGATGGTGATGCCAACGAGGCCGATGCTGATTGGATACCACCAAACGCCGAGGACTCCGATGTGGAAGATCTAGCTGAAATTGACCGAATGGCAGATGCAATTGAAGTTCAATCAGAGTGCGATGACGAAATAAGTGAGGATGAAGATGGCCAAGATGACTTCCATACTTTCACGGAATGTGGAACTCCTGGAAAATTTACCGCCCGCGATCAAACAATTTGGAAAAAGTCTCCATTGCCAACATCACAAACACGTTCATACAATATCATACGCGAATCAGGTAAAAACGACACACCTATTTCATTTCATCGTACAATATATTACCATATACATAATGTATTCTCAGGCGGACCACATCGAAGTAGCAACTTATTGACACGTATAGCTATCTTGAATTTGATATTTACGGATGAAATGAAGCTCATTATAATCAGAGAAACAAATCGCAAAGCAAACCAATGCATCAATGAACATAATGAAACCCATCCCGATAGACAGAAACGGTGGAAAGCTATTACACTTGATGAATTTAACGCCTTTCTGGGAATATTGGTCTCCGCAGGTGTTCACCATTCTAACACGGAACACGTAAACGAGTTATGGAAGAACGATGCGTTACCGATCTACAGAGCAAGTCTTAGCCGGGCAAGATTCCAAGACCTACAGAAATACATCCGCTTTGATAACTTGCATACACGGGCGGAGCGACAAGCAAGGGACAAAGCAGCCCCAATAAGAGACATATGGATAATGCTAAATCACAACCTACGTCGCCACTTCAACCCATATGAAAATCTAACCGTCGATGAACAGCTCTTTCCGTACAGGGGTAGAACGAAATTTACTCAATACATCCCATCGAAACCAGCGAAGTACGGTATTAAAGTTTTTTGGCTAGCTGATTCCAAAACGGGTTACCCATTACAAGGAATAATTTACAGAGGTAATAAACAAACTTTCCCTCGTTCCATTTCAAAAATGAAAGCGTTTGTCTTTACAGGTAAAGAACAAGGAGAAGCACGCCAAGTCAATGTTGGAGAGAGAGTGGTAATGAATCTATGTCAGTATTACAAAGGTTCCGGAAGAAACATCACTACCGACAATTTCTTTACCTCACTCACCTTGGTAAACTGCCTCAAAGAACAGGGGCTCACTTTAGTTGGAACATTGAGGAAAAACAAACCCTACATCCCAAAAGAATTGCTACCATCGAAGCACAGAGAAGTATTTTCAAGCCTTTTTGCTTTTCGTGATGAAGGAACTTTATGTTCCTATGTACCGAGGAAGAACAAAGCTGTTGTGTTGCTTTCGAATATGCACACAACTTCAGAAATAGATGACACGGCTAACGCCAAGAAACCAGAAATAATTCTGTACTATAATTCTACCAAAGCCGGAGTTGATCAAATGGATCAAATGGTAACGCAATACACGACTAAGAGAAGAACAAATCGCTGGCCACTGGCCTTTTTCTATAACATCATTTATACTGAAAACAATCCACAAATTGCCTGTAAAACTGATCGTCGTAGATTATTTCTAAAAAATCTAGGAAGAGATCTCTGCCTACCCTCCCTAATAAAAAGAAGTAAGGAACCTCTAGTCACGCGGTTTTATTTCGTGAAAACCGCCATGGAAAATATTCTTGGCGTAAAAATAGCGACCGTACATAACCCACTACCAGCATCAACCCCCGTCAAGGAACGTGACAAGACCGGGCGCCTGAAATTCACTGGTTACTGCATCATGTGTAACACCGCGGATGAAAAGAGGAAAATGAGAACGCGCAAGAGCTGCTATAAATGCAAGAACCCAGTGTGCGACGAACACACCAACCCATTTCCTACTGTATGCAGAAAATGTGTGGAATGAAGATACGACGTGTTTATCCCAAAATCATGCGTCATTATTTACTTTTTTATCTTTACTTACTTTTGAATGCTTTCTGTAACTCACGCATTATGTAGTACCGGGGTACTCCATACGGGAGACACAAGGTGCACTTTATAAAATGGAAAAAATAAAATCTTTGCTCCCACTATTTTGACTGAAAATATGTTTTTCATGGGTAAAACTATTTTGTGTGAGATGTCAGGAAAACTCAAAATAAAAGGTTGAATAAAAAAATAGTTATGTGACTGTAAAGACGAAATAGTACCCGGGTACTCCGTATGGCATCATAAGGGTTAATATACAACGAAAAATAAAGACTTACATTAAAACTTTTTCAATTACGTTCTATTTGGGACGTGGCTGCCATTAGTAATTGCGTCAAAATATACTTAAGTATTGAAGTTAGTTCAACTACACAAAGAGTTTTTGCAAGTTTTCTACTTTATTTTACCTGGTCGTGTCTTACGGTTTTTATTATTAAAAAAGCGTGTTAAAATAACTTGGAAAGTGTGGAGAAATTGCCAGTGTTTACTCTCCTGTAGTCAGAGTATAGGAATATATTGCAAAGGTGAAAATTTTTGAAATTGAAGTTGATAGAAGTACGCTTGTTTGTCATAGAATTACGAAAAAATGTGGTTTTTAAGTATATCGAGATACATCGGTTTATGTGTAAAGTAATTTCCGTATGGGAAATGTTTGCGGGGATCCCCCAAGAATGTTCCGCACGCGGCTGCCACTTTAACCCTTTATAAGATAGTTAGTGCCTTGACGCACTAACCCAGGGGGACCGACGGTTGTAGGTACTCTCCGAGCACCAGGCCTTTGTATGTATATGTCACACTCAAGAATTACTGGAACGATCTTATTGAAACATATCATATCAAGTCAAACAATATGTGAACCTTCACATCAGTAATTTTAAGAATATTTATGTACAGGGTGATACATGTGCGAAATACTTTAACCACGTACAGCTGACGTTACTCAACCCCTAAGTCAGTTAGTATTTTTTTTAACATCAGCACCTCTCTGAGGCGTTCACAGTTTTTTTACATCAATTCAGTAAAATGTAAATAACATTTTTTTGTTACTTGTCCAATGTTGATAAACTTCATTTTGGAAAGATAACAGGTGAAGCTTAATTTCCAGTTCATAAAAATGCAGGATTCTATGTGAAAATGGATGAAATATGACCCAGAAGTGAAACATTAGGTGCACAATTTGTAAAATTAGGTGAATGTATTTAAATTGTCATTTCTATTCGAATCTCTATTGAATAACTCGTTAGATATTAAATTTTTAAATAGAATTGTAAAGAACTTTTTTTGAAAACAAAGTGCTAGTTCAGAAGCTACAAACAAAATTCAGGTTAACTATCTCCTTTTCAAGATATACCCTAATTTTAAAATTGTTATATTATACTTTTTGCGAATGGGGCAGATTTTGTTAAGTTCGTTTGAGTTTTGCGCTTAGCCCTTGAAAGTTCCCATCTTTTCCGTTTGACGTGCTGGTGTAAGTCTGGATTTGCCGACAAACGGCAGTTCCTGGAACTCTTCGCTTGCAGATACGCCGGAAGGCACACGTGCAAGAAGATTGTCGTAGAACAATTTCTTTGGGTGGGAGCTTTTGCGCCCGGGGACGTCGGTGGACGCTAGCCTCTGGAAGTGGACAGACGTGATTTTTGGAGCCCGGGTTGTTAGCTGCTTTCTTCTGCTAAATGAATTTAACGTTTCGTTTTCTGAGTTAGGCAAAAGAATCTTCGACTTGTGTCGTATTAAATATATTAGCAGAGTGTCAGCTTTTTGTACAGACAATTCAGTGAATTTGTTCTCTCGACTTCTGTCGGAACAGAAGCTTTCAACCTCGTGACTATCTCCTTTGAGCCCTTGCAAGTGACCATCCTGTACCTACAGTGGCGGAGTTTTTATCATTTGAAATTCCCGCCCTTCTTTTCTTCGTTAAAGAAAGTCCTAGTCATAGCGTTGTGTTTCCCTCGAGATCCAGTCTTCAGGGGCGTGCCTGCGAGATTTTTCTGCTTCCCGAAGAACCTAGGAGCAACCCAATTGTGCCTCTCTACTCCCTTTCTGAAGAAAACTAAAAAAACTTATCAATATACTAGACAGTGATTGTTTTCTCCTGTTTACCAGTGTTTTTTCAATTTCAATTTTATAACTATTGCATACAATTATCTTTGGTTATAGATGTAACTCTTCTAATATCTATTCTTCCAATTGTCAATTTACACGTAATAATAAATCTCAAACTTACCATTCCGACCGTGAACTCTATGAACCGAAAATTGTTCTACTCTTAGAGACACGAACAAAACAATTTATATATGTATCGTGTTATGGCTAGCGATTCTAAGTATTATTAATATGGAGTAAAATGAAAAATTCCAGAGACTGTGATGTAATTATTAACTAGAAGTGAATGTTTATAACCCAGTGGCAAGTACACAAGTACTGTTTCTGACCCGCATTTTAAGACGAGTTTCTATAAATAGCATAATAATTCTATTTTGAAACGGAATGTTTATCATGCTAGTCGTTACACGCTTTTATCTAACAACAAATGTTTCGGCACAAGACGGAGGAGGAAATGCCGTAGTTCCAGGGTTAAAATGCGAACATCGCTGTTTTTATACTTTTTTTGTAGACAAACGGAAATGCGTTGAATTTTTTTGTGTCTATTTAGGTTCAAAGGTTATATTGTTGTCGATTATTTTAAACAATACAAATATGTAAACCGGAACAAGATGTATTATTTTCTAGTTATTTTTTAAAGTAAAATATATTAACGCCACCTCAAACTGTTAAGTATTATATAACATCACACAAACAACAAATATGTATATAATGATTCTTCTTCCAGCTGCAGGATAAAAATACTTTGAATTAAGTAAAAAATTCTGCTAATTAATTCCATATCTGTTCCTCTTGTCTTAACTTCTTGCTACCCCAAATCCAGCCACCGTAGAGGCTAGACCTGAAATGGGCATAAATTCGTTTGTATAGCACACGTATAGTTCATAGTAGTAGCGATAGCTAACTGTAAGGTTGATTTATAAAGCTTGCGAACATAACGTCATTCAGAGAATAGTCTCTGTAGACATGTACTACCTACGAAATTAGACACTTTTAGATGTTTATTTGGCACTTTGGCATATAGAACCGACATATCATCATATGTCTGGGCACAGCCTATTCATTTCACTATAAAATTATAATAATACCGAATAATTATAACACATTTTTTCAAAGAAAAGCAGTTTCCTTTTCAACAAAATATCTTTTGCACCCGAGCGCATGTAAATCGTAACATAAATTGTAACAACGCTAGCAATTTAACCTTCCATAACTTGTCTGAAAATGCCTCTTAAGACAAGCGACTGACTGGTCTCGCGTTTTGAAAAGATTTGAATACAATATTTTGTTAAAAACGTTGCCAAGAAAGCATGTTCTTCAAGTCTTTTATCTTTTGTGAGACACAGAGACCTTCTAATTAATGCATGCATTGCGCGTTTATAGCCCCACAGACATACACGACCTACAGCTTAATGTGTGCTCCGAACCACGAGAAATGTAAAGACTTTTACTCCAGAGAAGATTTACGTGATAGAATATTTTTTTGGTTTGCCATTCTCTTGCGAAAGAGAACGGCCGTGAAAAATTCGATCTTCCGCTATTGGGAATTGAACTCTAGACATTCAGCGTCACCTTTAACCTCTAGTCTACGACCGTTTCAAGAAAGCAGAGTGTGTTGTCGTTTACGTATCCTCATTCATATTTCTCTGTAAATAAACATCACAAGAATTCCAAACTATGCCGGATGATTAACTATAATAACATTAAAATATACAAATGATTTCACATACTCTTTCTATTTTTCACATGTTAGTGTTTTCCAGCACAAAAAGAAACATGTTGTAGCTTTCTTAATAATATGGAAAAATGGAAGTCAGGGGAGCAGCATTCTGTAAAAACTGTACATTATTGTCAATTTTGGAAAGTACTCTCCAAGTATCTATCTCAACAAAGTTTGATTTTTATGTTTTCTCTAATTTTACTCTACAAAACGTGGAGGATAATATACGAATTTAGTTAGTTATTTTTTCAATTTCTATAGTCAAGAAATTCTGTGGAACAATTTAAAGTTAGCTTTTCTAATTATGAGTTATACATTATAACCAAAAATTAAATCTATGTATCCTCTTCCTTTCTTTCCTTTTTAGGTTTACTATACTCTGCATATGGTACTTTCTTACAATAGGTATGCACCGACTTATATCAAATATGTAATTAAGGATACAAAACATAAAAAATTTAGCACACAAAATCGTAGTTATGATTTACTAAAGCAAATAGAAATAAACCTGAACATAATAATTACTAGAATCATAACTCAAATATTAAATTAAAAAATATATTATATCAAAGAATGATGTACTATTTGGCCATTTGTCCTGATGACAATAAAAAAATACAAAAGAAATTGGCACTCATACCTTTTTTCTCATTCATTCATACTACCGTTCCCCCACTGGAAACCGCTTGTGCATTACTTCAGGGAGGTGCAGGCGTCCCTTACACACTAAACATTCATGCAATATGCACCCTCAACTTAAGTAAGCGAAATGCGTTCGCCCCAGTCGGGATTTGTTACCTCGACCGATCGGACCGAATTTCGCGTGACCTCGAGTGGCAGTGCATTTCCGCACTACTCCACCGAGACCCCTGGCACTCATACCTGGGCTTTACAGATCTTTCTTTCCTATGATTCTTATAGATCCAAAAATATCTTCGACTGTCGGTGCTTAAACATACTGTATCCTTATTAAGAAACATTTTCCGACGCACGTTACAATTTTCAAATTATTCTGAAGTGCTCTACTTTACTTTAACTTTAAGGCACTTATTAAAGGGACACCTTAGATAAAATCGGCATTATATTTGCGGGAACCCGTCACTGCACAAATTTAAGGTTTACTTGAGTACAGTAAACAAATGCATTACAATCAACGGTTACAAAACACTTTGTTTCTGAGTTACATCCTTCTTAAAGTTGTAACGGTATTTTCACCTAGGTTGTCCGCAACCCATTTCACACTGGGCTCCCTCACTCTTCTTCCAGCATTTAAGTGTTACGCAGGTTTGATTTGAGATAAACAGGATTTCCGGTGATTGATTCTCTGCGTCTGATAGAAAACGAACGTGTCGTTGAATTGGTTTTTACCGTTAAAGTGGTTTTCGCTTTGAGTTCATCTCGATTTTGTGGGAAAATCAAAGATTATAACGCGATCATTAGTTGATTGTGAGCTTACGTTATTGACATTTATTGTCGCTATACTCGACGTTTTGTTTCCTTTATGATTTTTGTCGAGTCAATCGTAGTTACCGATTGGTGAGTTTTTTTCCTTTTTCTTTTAAGTTATGGCTGACCTAATTTTTCCTTGTATTCGAATTTAGACAACTTGGGGACGGTGAGAATTGTCCGAAGATTTTTGCGCTTTTAATGGTGATATCTGCAGCTTGAGGGAACTAATATTCGAATTCCATCCAGCCGCCCGCAGTGGAAACACGTGCCGGACTCGAGGCTGTTCTAGAACGTTCCATTCCAGATTAACCAGGGAAGTGCACATTTATTTTTAATTTCGACGATTTTGGAGTCCATGTAAATACTCTTTGTTTATTTGTATGAATTTGTTGATATTACGGGGTAGATAGAAACTATGTTGTAATTTGCAGTGTGTTTCGAATTACTTTATTAGCATAATTCATTGGTATATTAGTTTGTACAAGTATTAGCGTACATAATCACGGGAATTTCACTTGATATACAGCGTGAGTCAACCGGAGCGGTAATATTGCGTTTTGTTCGGGTTTCACAGCGATTTTTGATTTTCTTATCTACGCTGTAAATTTTGAGAGTCCTTTCATGACTAGAGTGTAGGACGCGGCTTGAGGGCGCTTGTTTGGGAAGAGAAACGCAGTATTTTTACTTTAGCTCAAAGTCAGTTATTATTGGGGCTGTATTGAGTGATTGCGTACTGGCAATTGTGTACCGATACAGGTTATGAATACAATTATATCTTATTGTTGCAAATTTGGGTTATATATGGCGCTCTTTCAGGTAATTAACGTAAAGTTAATTAATATATTTATTCGAGCAAAGCAGAGAACCGCCCATCTTCGATTGAGGTTCCGGGAGGCTATCATTAACCGAATATTTACTTACTTAGTGTGGAGAATTTCCCTTGGAAATTATCATCAGGCGTCACAAAGTTTTGGATTTTGATACTACATACACACCTACTTCAATGTTTAAGTTTGATTTTGTTTCCATGCATGCACCAAAAGCCTAATATTTTCGGGGAGGAATTGTGCCGGATTTTCTTTAATTCTTTTAACATCCTTAGTTGCCTTTTTATGGAGCGTCTCAAGCTGAGAGTGTAGTACAGGTTCTTATGGACTATGTAAACCTTATGAGAGTTGACCGTAGAATGTTGCCAAGTTTAGGCGCAGTGTAAGTTTTTTTAAATTAAG